>JAQQSK010000194.1:0-31953 GCA_028658325.1 Potorous gilbertii
ACTTGAATCTCTGGGATTCTCTAAGTATATCATCATATCATCTGCAAAGAGTGATAGTTTAGTTTCTTCTTTAGCTATTTTTATTCCTTCAATTTCTTTATCTTGTCTAATTGCTACCGCTAACATTTCTAGTACCACATTGAATAATAGATATTGATATTTTTTTAAAGGACTGTGCAGCACTTTTCTGGGAATGGTTCTTGGAACAAAATAAAACTCCATAACTCATCAGGGAAATGCGGTAATCTTTTTAATATTCCAGGCATAGGCACAGCACAGAAAGACTGTTACCGTGCACTTTCCAGGGATTTATAATAGTCTAGAAAATTACAATGCAGAGGAACAAAAAAGGAATAATACCGCTTTGTACTGTCACTGAGTTTTGTTTTTATATTAATGAAACTAGATGGGCAAACAGATACTAAACCAACATCCTAAACGAAGTCTATACATTCCATAATCTCATGATATGGCATTCAATTTTTAAAGGAGAAGTTGAATGAATCACAAGAGGAAATAATAAAGCTGTATTTGTAGGCCACGTCACCGTTTCCTTCTCAAAACTAGAAAATCCTAAGGTAAGATGTTAAAGAGTTGAATAGAATTTCAGAAAATGTATATACAGTAGCCCAAGGGAAAAAATTGAAAGGGTATATAAAGAAAAATACCTTTTCTCTCAGTGATGAATGGCACCTAAACAAAAATTGACCACATATTACGACATAACAACCTAACATAATGCGGAAAGGCAGCAATATTAATTAATTAATATTAATTAATCTTTTTCAGATCATGATGCAGTAAAACTTAATATGTGGGAAAGGATCATGGAGAGATAGATTGAAAATTCATTTGAAATTTAAACATTAGCACCCTAAAGAATGAGTGCAACGAACAAAAAATCATAAAAGTACTCAATAATTTCACCTAAGACAATGACAGTAATGAGACAACACAGCAAAACTTAGAGGATGCTCCCAAAGCAATTCTTAGGGGAAATTTTATGTCTCTAAATGCTTAGAAAAATAAAATAGAGAAAGACAAGACAAATAAATTGGGCACGTAACTACAAAAGCAGGAAAGGGAACAAATTAAAAATTAAATAATTAAATCACAAATTAGAATTTCTGAAATTTAAAGAGAGATTAATAAAAAAAGAAAGTAGGAAAACTATTGAACTATTAAATAAATTTTAATCTAATTATTGAAGTAGTGAATTTCACTAATTGAACTAATTATTGAGCTAATTGAATTAATTATTGAGTTAATTAGCCTCGAACCAAAAATTAAAACTATGAGTTAAAACTATTGCATAAAAATAAAATAAAAAGATAAACATTTGGCTAAATTGATTGAAGAAACCGAATTACCAGCATAAGAAATGAAAAGTGTGAATTCACCACCAACCAATAGGAATTAAAGCACTAATTAGAAGCAACCCAAATGTATACTATAAATTTGATAATCTGTAAAAGCAAACACCCTGTAACATCTAGAAAGGTTGCTATCACAGGTTCTTTGATCTGTTTTTTTTAAAGGAAAGCAACTTTTGAGGGGTCAGTAATCACTTTAATCAAGCACATATAATTCCCTTAGTTAAAGGGGGAAAGTCAACACTCTAAACCAGAGAAAATACAGAGAAATGCAAATTAACAGACAGTGCTTCCAGCTACCTGCCATAACAAATACATACATCACAGATCAACAGAGAGATAACTGTCTGACTATACAGACATAGTTACCAGAGACAGAAGCACCAACATCTGGATTTTCAAAGTTGGAGGGGCTCCTTAGAGGTGGCCCAGAGCCTCGTCTGGGCAAAGAAAACCCTTCCGATGAGAAATCCCCGAGAAGAACTTCACCTCAGAGTTCTGACACAATTTTCAGACACAGAGGGCATCACAAATCTTGAGAACCACTGACTCATTATAAATTTAACAAAAGATGTTGGTCTTACCACAAATATTCCCTAATCAAATTTCCCTTAACAGACACATTCATTATTAGCTGGTGAATATGTTCTAATTAAGGGAAGAAGTTAAGGGAGTTACAAGAAGAAACAGACATCAAAACTATGCTAGTGGGGTCCACAACCACCGTCTCTCCGAATTTGATAAATTTAACCTCAAAATAAGCTGAAAAAGCAAAGGAGGTGAATAAAACTCTGGAGAAGGTAGATATGATAGCTCTCTGGAGAAAACTGAATGGGGATAGAAAGGACTATAGCTTTTTCTCAGCGGTATATTGCACATATACAGAAACTGACCATATACTAGTTCATACAAAACTCACAATTCAGTGCAGAAAGGCAGAGATAGTCAATGCAAGCTTCTCAGATCATAGTGTAATAAAAATTATAAATAATCAAAGGCCAAGGAAATATAAACCAAAAACTAATTGGAAAGTAAACAACCTAACAATAAATAATGAGTGGGTTAAACAACAAATCACAGAAACAATCAAAAATTTCATTCAAGAGAAGGACAATAATGAGACAAACTACTAAATTTTGTGGGATATTGCAAAAGCAGTTTTTAGGCGAAATCTTATGTCTTTGAATGCCTACATGAATAAAGGAGAGAAAGAGGAAATCAATGAATTGGGCATGCAGCTGAAAAAAAAAATCGAAGAAGAACAAATTGAAAGCCCCCAAGTAAATACCAAATTAGAAATACCGAAACCCAAAGGAGAGATTAATAAAATTGAAACTAAGGAAACTCTGGAACTAATTAATAAAACAAAGCTTTCTTTTTAAGAAAAAAAAATAAAATTGATAAACATTTGATCAATTTAATTAAAAAAAAGGAAGAAAACGAAATGATAAATATCAAAAATGAAAAGGGTAAACTAACCTCCAATGAGGAGGACTTTATAACAATAATTAGAAATTACTTTATCCAATTTTATGCCCATAAATTAGACAATCTAAATAAGATATTTGATTATATCTTAAAAATATAAATTACCCAATGTAATAGAGGAGGAAGTTGAGTACTTATATAGCCCCATCTCAGAAAAGTAAATTGAACATGACAACAATGAACACCCTAGGAAAAAAAATATCCAGGACCAGATGGGTTTACAAGTGAATTCTATCAAACATTCAAAGAAGAGTTAATTCTAAAAATATATTGACTATTTGGGAAAATTTTCCAAGAAGGAGTTCTACCAAATTCTTTGTATAATGCAATTATGGCATTCATACCTAAACCAGAAAGAGCCAAAAGATATATATATATATATATATATATATATATATATATATATATATATATATATAGAGAGAGAGAGAGAGAGAGAGAGAGAGAGAGAGAGAGAGATTAATTTCTGTAATGAATATAGATGCAAAAATTTTAAATAAGAATTTAGAAAAGAAAATATAACAACTTATCACTAAAATAATACATTATGATCACATAGGATTTATACCAGAAATGCAGGGGTGGTTCAATATTAGACTAAAACTATCAGGATTATTGATCATAGTAACAACAAAACTAGCAGAAACCACTTTTATCAAAATACAACACCTATTGCTATTGAAAACTCTGGAAAGCATAGGAATAAATGGAACTTTCCATAAAATAATAAGCAGTATCTACCTAAAACCATCAGCAAGCATTATATGTAGTGGGGACAAGTTAGATGCATTTCCAATAAGATTGGGGTTGAAACAAGAATGCCCATTACCACCATTGTTATTCAACATGGTATTAGAAGTGCTAGCTGTAGCAATAAGACAAGAAAAAGAAAATGAAGGAATTAGAATAGGCAAAGAATAGCTAAGTTATCACTCTTTGCAGATGATATCATGACATGCTTAGAGAATCCCAGAGAATCAATTAAAAACTACTTGAAATAATAAACAGCTTTGGCAAATCTTCAGGTTACAAAATAAACCCACATAAATCAGCTGCATGTTACTAGCAAAGGCCAAAAACAAGAGACAGAAATAGACATCCTATTTTAAGCTAGGGTACACACAAAAGAACATCTGTGAGTCTACCTGCCAAAACAAACCCAGGGACTATAAGAATACAATTACAAAACGCTTTTCACACACATGCAGTCAGATGGAGGAGTAAGTGGAAAAACATGAGTTGCTCTTGGGTAGGCTGAGGTATACAATAAAAAATGACAATTCTACCTAAATTAATTTACTTATTCAGTGCCATAGCAATCAAACTGACAGATAATTACTTTCTAGAGCTAGAAAAAAATAATATCAGAACTCATCTGGAAGAACAAGAGGTCCAGAATATCAAGGGAACTAATGAAAAGAAATGCTAAGGAAGGTGGTGTAGCCCTAACAGATCTCACATCGCATTATAAAGTATCAAACATCGAAACGATTTGGTACTGAATAAGAAGCACAGGGGTAGACCAGTGGAATGGTTTAGGTACTCAAGACACAGTAGTTAATATAGCAACCTACTGTTTGATGAACCCAAGGACCCCGCTTCTGGGATAAGACCTCACTGTTTGACAAAAATTGCTGGAAAAACTGGATAACAGTGTGGCAGAAACCAGACATAGGCTAATACCTGACACTGTACACAAGAATAAAATCCAAATGCATATATGATCTAGGTATAAAGATTGATGCAACAAAAAAATTAGTGGAGCAAGGAATAGTGTATTTGTCAGATTTATGGAGAATGGAGAAATTTATGACCAAATAGGAGATAGAGAACATTATGAAGTGCAAGATGGATAATTTTGTTTACATTAAATTGAAAAGTTTTTGCATAAACAAACCCAGTGCAATCAAAACTGGGAGAGAAGCAGAAATCTGGGAAATAATTTTTTCAACTAGTGTTTATCATAAAGACCTCATTTCTAAAATATATAGAAATCTCAGTCAAATGTCCAAGAACACAATTCATTCCCTTATTGATGAATATTCAAAGGATAGTAGCAGAGAATTTTCAGAGGAAGAAATTAAAGCTATCTCTAATCATACAAGAAAAATGCTCTAAATCACTATTGAATGGAGAGATTCAAATCATAACAACTCTCAGATACACATAAAACTTATTAGACTGGCTAATATGATAAAACAGGAAGATGATATATGTTGGAGAAGATGTGGGAGAGTTGGAACACTATTTCATTGTTGGTGTATCTGTGAGCTGATCCAACCATTCTGGAGAGCAATTTGGAAATATGCCCAAAGAGCTACAGAAATGTGCATACCCTTTCATCCAACAATATCACTTCTGGGACCTAAAGAGATCATAGAAATGGGTAAGAGTCCCACATGTAAAAAAATGTTTATAGCAGCTCTCTTTGTCATGGCCAAAAACTGGAAAGCAAGGGGATGCCCATCAATTTGGGAATGACTGAACAAGTTGTAGTATATGAATGTAATGGAATGCTATTTTACTATGAGAAATGATGAAACAGGAAGACTTCAGAGAAGCCTGGAAAGACTTATATGAATTGATGTTGAATGAAAGGAGTAGAACCAGGAGAACTTTGTACACAGCAACAACTACAGTGTGTGAGGAATTTTTCTGGTGGACCTGGTACTTCACTGAATTGCATGGACTTAAAAAATTTCCAATGGATTCTTGAGGCAAAATGCCTTCCACATCCAGAGAAAGAACTATGGAATTGGATCACAGATAGAAACAGACCATTTTCTTTTGCATTATGTTTTGTTTTGTTTTATTGTTTTTTCCATTCATTTTAATTCTTCTATGCAACAGGCATTTAATAAGAATGTAAGTGCAGAACCTATATAAGTTTAAGTGCAGTCTCGAGGAGGGATAGGGGAGGAAGGGGGAAAAGAGAGGGAGTGGAAAAAATTCCAAAAAATATGGAAGAGATTGTCGAACACTGAAATTAAATAAAGTAATTCAATTAAAAACAAACAAATAATGAAATAATACTAACAATAAGCAAAAATGTGTTATCAGTACACAATCTAAGTGAAATGTATGAATGTTTACAAAACTATAAAATGCCTAAACTAATAGAAGAGGAAATAAAATTCTTAAATAACTCCATTTTACAAAAAGGCAGTGAACAAGACATCAAGGAAATCTCTAAGAAAAAAATCCAGGGCCAGATGGATTTACAAGTGAATTCTACCCAACAATTAAAGTACAGGTTTTGTTTCTAGTGCTATATAAATTATTTGGAAAAAATAGGCAAAGAATGAGTCCTAAAAATTTTTTATGGCATAAATATGATACTGTTGTTTAAACCAGGAAGAGCCAAGACAGAGAAACAAAATTACTATGTAATTTTCCTAATGAATGTAGATGCAAAATTTTTAAAAAAGTCATTAGCAAAGGAATTGCCACAACTTACCTCAAGGATAATACACTATAATGAAATGTGATTCATAACAGGGATGAAGGGCTAGTTTAATATTAGGAAAACTATCAGCACAACTGATGCTATCAATAACAAAGCAAACAGAAATAGTATGATTATTCTATTAGATATATAAAAGGTTTTGCAAAATACAGTATCCACTCCTATTTTATAAAACACACTAGAGAGAATAGGAATAAATGGATTTTTCCTTAAAATAATAAATAGTATACATGCAAAACTATCAGTAAACATGGTCTTTAAGTAGGTTAATCTAGAAACATTCCCAGTAAGAAGGAAAA
This sequence comes from Potorous gilbertii, assembly GCA_028658325.1. NCBI lineage: Eukaryota > Metazoa > Chordata > Mammalia > Diprotodontia > Potoroidae > Potorous > Potorous gilbertii. The sequence goes on from JAQQSK010000194.1 coordinate 6,627, forward strand.
GTGAAACAAGGATTCCCATTATCACCATTATTATTCAACATTGTACAGGAAACGTTTGCTGTGGCAATAAGAAAAGAAAAAGAAATTAAAAGAATTAGAATAGGACATGAGAAAATAAAACTACCACTTTTTGCAGATAATACACTTAGAATATCATAGAGAATCAAATAAAAACTAATTGAAACAATTAGCAACTTTACTAAACTTGCAGGACATAAAATAAAAGTAAATCATTGGCATTTATATAAATCTACATATATCTATATCTCTACATCTATCATCTTTCTATCTCTCTCTACCTCTCTATCTCTCTCTCTCTATCTATATCTATATATCTCTATCTATCTATCTATCTATCTATCTAAAACAAAGCCAAACAGTAAGAGATAGAAAGAAAAATTCTATTTAAAATGACTATAAACAATATAAAATATGTGAGACTCTACCTGCTAAGAAAAAAAAAACAGGAACTATATTGGAACAATTACAAAAGGCTTGTCAGATGCTCATGGGTAAATCAAGTCAATATAATAAAAAATGACAATGTTACCAAAACCAATTTATTTATTCAGTAACATATCAAACAACCAAAATGTTTTATAGAGCTAGAATAAATGTCTTAAAAATTCTTCTGGAAGAACAAAGGATCAAGAAAATCAAGGGAATTAATGAAAAAAAAACACAATAGAAGGTGGCCTAACTGCACCAGATTGAAAACTATATTATAAAGAACAATCATCAAAACAATTTGGTACTGGTTCAGAAATAGTGTAGTGGTTCAGTGGAATAGACAGATTAAAAAATTTTGTAAAAACTAAGCCAATGCAACCATGTTTAGAACCAAAGTGTAAAACTAGGGAACGTTTTTTAAAGTTAGAGTTTCTAATAAAAGTCTCATTTCTAAAATTTATAGAGGACTGAAGCAAATTATAAAAATACCAGTAATTCCTCAATTGATAATTGGTGAAAGGACATGAACAGGTAGTTTTCAAGTGAAGAAATTGAAGTCATATATAATCATGTAAAAAATACTCTAAATTACTATTAGAGAAATACAAATCAATCTCTGAAATATCATCTCATACCTATCAGATTGGCTAATATGACACAAAAGGGAAATGGAAAATGTTGGAGAAGATGAGGAAAAACTGGGACACTAATGCATTGTTCATGGACTTGTGAACTGATCCAACTTTTCTGGAGAACAATTTGAAACTATTTCCAAAGGGCATATTTTAGTACATGTATAAATTATGTCAGACTTCTTCCTTTCTTGGGGAGAGGGAAAGGGGCAAGGGAGTAAGGGATAGAGAAAAAAGTTGGAACTCAAAAATTTTATAAAAGTAAATGTTTCAAACTACCTTTATATGTAATTGTGGAAAATACAATACCATTAAGTGTGGGAAAAGAAATTAACCAACATTTTCTCCTTCACATGATTGAAACACTTAAATTTTCTTGATTTGCTCATGAACTGTCAACCTGAAGTTTAAGCTTGTTTTTTATGTGTTAATTTATGTCGTATCTCAGTTTTCTGTGACTAATTGGAGTCTTCATTTAAACCATTTTTTTCAGGAATAGTTTTTTTTTTATTTAAATAGATCAAATTGGAATCAATTTAGTCGCTTGCCATATCTATTCATTTTTACTCTTTTTGCTAGTTGATTATTGATTTTTTATATTTGCCCTGATAGGTAATGTAACTACAAAGCCATCTGACTTGTAAATGAGTCTCACATAAAACCAGTCTTTCCTTGCTTCTAAAAGAAAATAAATATTACTTTGTGTGATGTGACTAGATGTTCCACAAGTCCATGGCATCTGTGTTCATTAGAGGAACTGGTCTCTAAATTTCTTTCTCTCTTTTGATTCTTCTTAGATTTGGTGTCAAAACCATATTTATATCAGGAAAAGAATTTGACAGGACTCTTTCTTCCTCAGTCTTCCCAAATAATCTTCATAATATTGGAATTAACTGTACTTTAAATGTTTGATAGAATTCACTTGCAAATCCATCCGACTCTGGAGATTTTTATTCTAGGGAATTCATTGGTATCTTGTTCAATTTCTTGTTTTTTTTGAAATGGGTTATTTAAATACTCAACTTCCTCTTCCGTTAATCTGGGCAATTTAGATTTTTCAAAATAATCTTTCATCTCATTTAGATTGTGGAAATTGTTGGCACAAAGTTGGGCAAAGTAACTTCTAATTGTTGCTTTAATTTCCTCATTGAAGGTGAGTTCACATTTTTCAATTTTGATATATAGGTCATTTGGTATTCTTTATTGTTTTAATGAAACTGATCAAAGGATTATCAATTTTATTCATTTTTTTCATAAAAGTAACTCTTAGTTTTAATTATTAGTTCAATAGTTTTCTTAATTTCAATTTTATTAGTCTCTCCTTTGGTTTTCAGTATTTTTAATTTGGTATTTAACTGGGGATTTTCAGTTTGTTCTTTTCTGAGCTTTTTCAGTTGCATGCTCGATTGATCTTCTTTTTCTCTATTTTATTCATGTAGGCATCAAAAGATATAAAACTTCCCGTAACAACTGCTTTTACAATATTCCATAAAATTTGGTACGTTGTCTCATTATTGTCATTCTCTTGAATGAAGTTGTTGATGTCCTTCTTAAGCTTAGATTATTTAGTTTCCAATTAACTTTTGATCTCTTTCCACGGCCTTTTATTACATATAATTTTTGTTGCGTTGTGACCTGAGAAGGATACATTCATTATTTCTACCTTTCTGCACTAGATTGCAAGGTTTTTATGCCCTGGTCCATGGTGAATTTTTGTATATATGCCATGTACCACAGAGAAAAACTTATATTCCTTTCTATCCCCATTCAATTTTTTCCCGAGATCTATCATATCTACCTTATCCAGAGTTTTATTCACGTCCTTTACTTCTTTCTTGTTAATTTTGATGTTAGATTTATCAGTTTGAGAGAGTTGGAGTTTGAGGTACCCCACTACTGCAGTTTTACTGTTTATTTCTTCTGGTAACTCCCTTACTTTCTCCTCTAAGAATTTGGATACTATACCACTTGGAGCATATATGTTTAGTAGAGATATTTCTTCATAGTCTAGGGTGACTTTCAGTAGAATAGAGATTCCCTTCCTTTTCTGTTCTGATTGGATCTATTTCTCCTTTTGCTTTATCTGAGATTAGGATTGCTGTCCCTCCTTATTTTACACTAGATGAAGCACAATATATTCTGCTCCAACCTTTTACCTTTACCCTGTATGTATCATTCCATTTCAAATGTGATTGTTGTAAACAACATATTGTTGGATTATGATTTTTAATTCACTTTTCTGTCCTTCTCTGTTTTATTAGAGGGTTCATCCCATTCATAGTCACAGCTATGAATACTATCTGTGTCTTTCCCTCCACCCTCTTTCCCACCATTTGTGCTCTTAGCTCTCCTGTCCCCCTTTCCCTCCTCAATAGAGTTTTAATTTTTTACCACAAGCTCCCTCAGTTTCCCTTTCCTTCTTTGAGCCTCCCTCACTTTTAATCCCCTTTACCCTTACTCCTTCTTTCCTCCCTATTAGTCTCCCCTCTCTTTTATTTCCCCCTTCAACTCATACTGCTTATAGAGCTAGTTAGATTTATATACTTAATGAAGTTTTTTTATTCCCTCCTTGACTAATATCAGATGAGAGTACCTCTCAAAGAGTGCTCATCTCCCTCCCCTCTTTCCCTCTACTCTAATATAATTTTGTGCTTCTTCCTGTGATATAATTTATCATTTCCTGCATCCTCCTTTTCACATCTCTTGTGACCTTTCCTTTGCACCCTTAAGTCATATTTTATCATCATATCATTTATTTTATACTTGCTCAGTCTATATATTTCCCTTTTATATATCATGATAAATATGTGACTCTCAAGATTAAAAAGTATCATCTTCCATTATAGGGATGCAAACAGTATGCCCATATTGAATAACAAGTTTTCTTTTTCTCTGTTTACCTTTTTAAAACATCTCTGGAGACTTGTTTCAAGATTGACTTTTCTATTGAGTTATGGCCTTTTCATCAGGAGGGTCTGGAAATCCCTTATTTCATTGAATGTCCATCTCCTTGCCTGATAGATTATTCTCAACTTTGCTGGGTAATTGATCCCTAGTTATAGTCCCAGCTCCTTTGTCGTGTGAAATATCATATTCAATTTCCTTCATTTTTTTTTAACGTAGAAGCTGCATGGTCCTGTGTGATCCTGACTGTACTCCTTGATATTTGAATGGTTTTTTTCTGGATTCCTGTAGTATTTTCTCCTTCACTTGACAGTTCTGGAATTTGGCAAATATATTTCTTGGTGGTTTTAGTTTGAAGTCCCTTTTAGGAGGTGAAGGGTGGATTCTTTCGATGACTCTTTTGACCTCTGGATCTAAGACTTCTGGGCAGTTTTCCTTAATGTTTTCTTGGAAAGTATTGTCTAGGGTCTTGTTTTCATCATGGCAGACCAATAATTCTTAAACTTGTTTTTCCTGGATCTATTTTCCAGGTCAGTTGGTTTTTCCAATTAGAGATTTTGCATTTTCTTCTGTTTTCATTCTTTAGATTCTATTTGCCTGTTCTTGATGTCTCATAGAATCATTAGCTTCTATTTGCCTAATTCTAATTTTATAAAGCAGTTTTGTTCAGTTAACTTTTGTATCTCCTTTTCCATCTGTCCAATTATTCCTTTTAAGGAGTTATTTTCTCTAGTTAGTTTTTGTACTTCCTTTTCCATTTGTCCAATTTTTCCAGTTAAGTTGTCTTCCTCGTTTTCCATTTGTCAAATTTTCCTTTTTAAAGAGCTGTTCTCTTCAGTAAATTCCTTTTGCATATTTTTTAAATCTTTGGCCAGTCCTTCTATTTCTCTAATTCAACTTTTGCAATCCTTCTTCACATCTTCCAAGAATGCTCTTTGTGCTTGTGACCAGTACATATTACTTTTTGAAGCTTCAGATGGGAGTACAGTATCAATGCTGACCTCTTTCTTATTCATGTTTTTGTCCTTGTCTCAGTAGAAAAATTCTATGATCTTTTCTTTTCTTCTGTGCTTTTTACTCATAATGTTAATGATCATCTTTTTCCTGGCTTCTGACATAGATCTCTGTACAGCAGAAAGGACTCTGTCCCACAATTCTTGTGCCTTGAAATTGAGACTTTGTATGTTGTTGCCTCTGGTTCTTTCAGCTAGAAGCTAAATTGCTGCCATTTACCTGGTGCTGAGGTGGTTGTTGTGAGAAAGTAGAGGACTGGTGAGTTCTTTCTCAGTTTCCCTAGAGTTGTCCTGGAGCTAGCTGTGTTAAGTGTGAGGGAGGTGTGATCTGATTACATTAGATCTCTCCTGCAGAGCTAGAGCAAGCTCAATGGTTGGTGATCCCCTCTACCCTAATGTCTTCCTAATTCTCCTCGGGTACTGAGGCATGCCTGGGGGCCTAGTCTTAGCAGTAGTGGGCTCCACCCTTCTGAGCCTCAGAATCTTCTCCTGTTTTGCTGAGTTTGGGGTGTCTGGGACAACTCCAGTCATGCACTTGCACCTTTCAGCCACAGCAAGAGTGACTCTCCTGAGCGATTTTCTTAGCCTCAAGTGCTAAAATACAGTTTGCCCCTTCTACTGAAATCATTGTTGCAGGATCCATGTCAACAATGGGAGGAGTAGAGAGCATTTAATGAACACTCCATCATCTTTTCTCCTGGAAGTTCAAGTCAGTGAGTTGCAGACATTTAATCTCTGAGGTGATAGTCTCAGGAACAGCTACTGCAAATAACTGGGACTCCTTGGTTCTGACTTGCTTGGTTCAGCTGGATTTCCATCCTGGGCTGATATGCCTGAGATTCTGCACTGTGGCCTCTGCCTCAGAACACCTGGGGCTTTCTGCTGGCCCTGCTGTGGTGGGTTTGCACTGGTGCAGACTATGTGCTGTGCACTGTGTGCTCCTCCAGCCCGATAGAACAGATCTTTCCTGTTGACCTTCCAGTCTGGACTGGGCTGTAAATCTGCCACAGTCTGTCTCCTATTGTACTCTGCCCCTCCCAAATTGGGTCAGATTATCTTTTTAGAGGTATCTAAGGGAGTTTGTCTACCAGCTTAGGGGAGTAGTTGCTCTCTGTCATCTTGGATCTGCCCCCATAGTATAACTCTTACAACCATATATATCTACTGGAAAAAGCATAGCTTTGATCACATGAATGTTTGTCTTGGACATTAACTATAAATATGTCTGATCTTTGTCAGCAAGGTGATGCTTCTGCTTTTTAGTATGCTGTCAAGATTTGCCATAGCAATCCTTTCATTGAACTAGTGTATTTTAATATCATGACTTCAGTTACTATCTGCAGTGATATGTGAACCAAAAAGTATAAAATTTGACACTACTCTTATTTCTTCTCCCTCTTGTTGGCAAAACATGATTGTACTAGTTGCCAAGATCTTTATTTTCTTTGGCTATCAAGATTCAAGTTAGCTTTTACATTATCCTTTTTCACCCTCCACAAGAGATTTCTTAAGCCCTCTTCACTTTCTAATATTAGAGATGAGAGAAACAAGAACTTACTTAGAGAAGTGAGAGAGAAGCAGATGCTTTCATTGAATAAGATCATGAGTGCTAGGTAATGCAATACATAGAATAGAATATCCACTTCCTTCAGGAGGAATGGGGGCTATCATCCAAATAATGCATGTACTTCATACACTTTCAGAGTATAGCTCTATAATTCTCTAGCTAATGGCAAAGAAACTTCAATTCTGGCAACCAATATTTATCTTGAGCTCCTACTATATGCATCATGGAACTATGTTAAACACTGATAATATTTTTTAAAGAGACACACAAAATAAGAACAAAAGAAACTAGAACCTTGCATTTTTCTTTGTGAATACATAAATACATATATGTGTATGTCTGTGTGTATATGTAAGTGTATAATAATATCCATTGGTATATAAAAAATTTGTAACAAAATCAAATAGAGTAATTTCAAGAGGAAGGAAATTTCAATAACTTGGGACATGAGGAAACAATATTGTAGAAGATAGTAACTGAGTTGTGCTTCCCACCTTGCTAAAGAGTCTTCAGGGAGGAATATATTGTAGAAATTACGAGTAATTAAAAAAAGATTAGAAAGTGTGATATGGAATATCATGGAACAGGGTACAATCAGTTCTTAATCAGTGAATCAGCAATTATTTCAGGGTCATCTAAAGTAATAGTAATTGTCATAAACTTTGGGATTACAAAAGAATTTTTTAAAACACAATTCTTATCCTCAGTGAACAAGATCCAAAATCCTTCATACAGAATAAATTCATTTATTTTCCTTCATTCTAAAAGATGACCAAAATGGCATCACTATGGTGGGGTCAAGTATGGTGGATCTGAATGTAGCTGATCAGACCAATATGTACTGAGAAGTTTCTACAGAGGTCAGGAACAAATCTTCTCTATGAACCTTTGGACAGAAGGTGTCTCAAAATCTGTGCATCTCATGTTTCACTCACAAAGCTCAGTGCTTCTTTTTGTGTGAGCACCCAAAATGAACAGGCTTTTGACAATATCTCCCAAGCAATATAATTGATCATTAATTTCTTCAGAGAGATATTGAAAGTCTGTAAGCATCACTTCTTATGAGCTCCATGTGAGTACTGGCCTTGTGTGAGTTCTCTGTAAAATGGTCTTTTAGACAAAAGTAAGTTTGTTATTCTAACAAAGTGAGAATTGTTGTAATCTCTGCAGAAGAGTTTGAAAGCTTGACAGTTTTGTTCAAGACTGGACCTCAGTTCTTAGTAGTGTATTTTCCAAGATGATTTTCAGAATCTTTTTAAGACAACTGAAATGGAAGCAACTCAGTTGGTATGACAATAGTATACTTCACAATTTCAGAGGCATACAGTATTGATTTCAGCACAGAAGTTCTGTAGACCCTCATTTTGGTAGGCAACCTACTAACTCTTTTAACCTATACTTTTCTTCAGAGCCTCTTGAACATTGAGCAAGTTCTGACAACGTGTGCAAAAATCTCATTATCTTTGTATACATCACTGGAAAATATCCTACCAAAGTAGGAGAACTTATGCACATCACTCAAAATTTCTGCATTTCCAATAACTAAAGTGTGGATGTATGGATGATATGGTGCGGGCTTGTGGAAAATCTGTGTTTTCTTGGTGTTAATTGTTAGAGTACTGTAGATCAAACAGCAGAGAATCAATCCATACTTAAATAATTTACCATCAGCATTAATGTCCATGCCATTTTCACCTTCTTTGAAGGCATCTTTGGCAACCTTGCCTAAAACATTATGCTGAGAAGCACGAGAGCAAGAACAAATCTTTTCTCCATTTGGGGATGAGGAAACTGCAAGAGCATCACCTAGTATCCAACCCTATTTGGACATAATTTTCTTTTTTTCCAAAATACATTTATTTTCAGTTTTCAACATTTACTTCCGTAAGTTTAAAATTTTCTTCCACTCCTTCCCCAAGATAGCATGCAATCTTCTATGAGTTCTACACATACATTCCTATTAAGCACATGTTCATGCTAATCATATTGCAAAGAAGAATTATAATGAACAGGAGAAATCATGAGAAAAAGAAAATAAAACAAAAAATAAAAAAGAGAAAATAGTCTGCTTCATTCTGCATGCAGACTCCATAGTTCTTTCTCTGGATGTGAACGGCATTTTGCATTTCCTTTGGAAATATTTTCGTCATTGAATTGTAGAGAAGGGCTGTCTATCAAAATCAATTATCTCACACTGTGACTCATTACATAATGTACTCCTGATTCTGTTCACTTCAATCAGTATCACTTCATATAAATCTTACTAGGTTTTTTCTGAAGCTAATCTGTACATTATTTCTTATAGCAGAAGAGTATTCCATTACATTTGTATATAACACCCTGTTCAGCCATTCCCTAGTTGATGAGCATCCCCTCAATTTCCACTCCTTGGTCACCACAAAAAGAACAGTTGTAAATATTTTTCTACATGTAAGTCCTTTTTCTATTTTTATGATCTCTTTGGGATACAACACAGGAAGCAATAATGCTGGGTCAAAGGGTATGCACATTTTTATAATCCTTCGTCCATATATCTAAATTCTTTTCCAGAAATGTTGGATCAGTTCAATTCTCTACCAACAATAAATCAGTGTTCCAACTCTCCTACATCTTCTCCAACATTTATCATTTTAGAGTTTTGTCATGTTAGCCAATCTGATATGTGCAATGTGGTACCTCAGAGATGTTCTGATTTGCATCTCTCTTATCAATAGTGATTTACAGCATTTTTATATGATTTTAGATAGCTTTAATTTCTTCCCCTGAAAATTGCCTATCCACATCCTTTCAGGATTTATCAATTGGAAAATGATTTGTATTCTTGCAAATGAAGTCTTTATCACAGACACTAGTTGTAAATTTCTTTCCCAATTTTCTGCTTCCCTCCTAATATTGGTTGAATTGTCTTTGTGTAAAAACTTTTCCATTTATTGCAATCAATATTATTCATTTTGCATTTCATAATGTTCTCTATCTTTTGCTTGGTCATAAATTTCTCCATTCTCCATGAACCTGAGAAATAAACTATTCCTTGCTCCGAGATTTGTTTAGGCTATCATCCTTTATACCTGGATCACATGCCAATTTGGACTTTATTTTGACACACCATGTCAAGCATTGGTCTATGCCCTGTTCCTGCCACACTATTTTCCAGTTCTCCCAGCAGTTTTTGTTAAATAGGGAGCTCTTATCCAAGAAGCTGGGGTCTGTGTTATTAAACAGTAGCCTGCTGACATTACTGAGTAATGTGTCTTGTGTACCTAACCTATTCAGTTGATCAGTCCTTCTATTTTTTTAGGCAGTAACAAGTGGTTTTGATGATTTCTACTTTAAAATACAATTTAAGATCTGGTACGGCCACCTTCTCTAGCATTTCTTTTCATTAGTTACCTTGATATTCCCTTTTCTTCTTACAGATGAATTTTGATATTATTTTTCTATTGCTATGAAATATTTTTGCTAGTTTAATTGGTATGACACTGAATAAGTAAATTAATTGAGATAGCATTGTCATTTTTATTGTATTAGCTCAGCCTACCCATGATCAACATTTTTTTTCCCAATTATTTAGATCACAATTTATTTGTGCGAAAATTGCTTTGTAATTGTGTTTCTATAGTTCTTGAGTTTGTTTTGGCAGGAAGACTCCCATATATTTTATGGTGTCTACAATAACTTTAAATGGGATATCGCTTTCTATCTCTTGTTGGGTTTTGTTAATAATATATAGAAACGCAGATGATTTATGTAGGTTTTTTTAATATCCTGCTACTTTTCTAAAGCTGTTTATTATTTCAAGTAGATTTTTTTACTAGATTCCCTAGAATTGTCTAAGTATATTTTCATGTGATCTGCAAAAGATGATAACTTAGTTTGCCTATTTCAATTTCTTTTTCTACAGTTATTGCTAAAACTGACATTTCTTGTATCATATTGAATAACAGTGACAATAACGACACCATTTTTTCACCCTAAATCGTGTTGGAAATGCATCTAGCTCATCCCCATTACATATAATGCTTTCTGATGGTGTTAGGCAGATGCTATTTATTCTAACGAAGGCTCCATTTACTCCTTTGCACTCTAGTGTTTTCAATAGGAATAGGTGGTGTGTTTTATCCAAAGCTTTTCTCCAACTATTTAGATAATCATATGGTTTCTCTTAGTTTTGTTGTAGATATGATCAATGATGCTGATAGTTTTCATAATATTCAATGAGTCCTGTTTTCCTGCTATAAATGCCCTCTAATCCAGATGTATTATTCTCATGATAATTTGCTATTTATCTTTTTGCTAATATCTTATTTACAAATTTTTCATCTATAACAATTTGGGAAATAGGTCTATAACTTGTTTGCACTGGTTTGGATCTTTGCAGTTTAGGTATCATTAACAAATTTATATTATAAAAATAATTTGGTAGAACTTCTTTTTCATCAATTTTCCCAAATAGTCTATATTAAATCTTCTTGAAACGAGTGATAGAATTTTCTTGTAAATCCATTTGACCCTGGAGATTTTTCTCCTAGGGATTTCATTGATGGTTTGTTCAATTTCTTTTTTCTGAGATGGGATTATTAAAGTATTTTACCTCCTTTTCTGTTAATCTGTACAATTTATGTTTTGTAAACCATCAACCATATCACTAATATTGTCAAATTAATGGGCATACAATTGGGCAAAATAGTTGTTAACTGTTGTTTTAATTTCTTTATCATTGTAGGCAAAATTCACCCTTTCATTTTTGATATTGTTAATTTGTTTTCTTTCTTTTTGTTTATCAAATTAATCAGAAGTTTATCAATTTCATTTTTTTATAAAACTATGTCTTAGTTTTATATATTTGTTTGACAGTTTTTATAATTGCAATTTAATTAATCTCTCCTTTAATTTTCAGTATTTCTAACTTTGTATTTAATTTGGGATTTTCAATTGGTTCTTTTCCTAGCTTTTTCAGATGCATGCCCAATATATTCCTCTCCTTTGTCTCTATTTTGTTCATGTAAGCATTTGGAAATATAAAACTTCACTTGAGAACTGCTTCCGCTGTATCCCTTAAGTTTTGGTATGTTGTTTCACTGTTGTCATTCTCTTGAATGAAGTTATTGACTGTTTCTAAGATTTGTGATTTTATCCAGTCAGTCTTTAGTATTAGATTATTTAGTTTCCAATTAATTTTTGACCTATCTTTCCATGATTCTTTGTTACATACATTTTTTTTTTATTTCATCATGATCTGAAAAGGATATATTTAATATTTCTGTCTTTCGGCAGATTGGGAGTTTTTATGCCCTAGTGCACGGTTAATTTTTGTATTTGCCATTTATCACTGAGGAAAAAAGCTATATTCCTTTTGTAAAACCATTCAGTTTTCTCCAGAGGTCTATCATATTTATCTTTTCCAGAATTTTATTCATATCCTTAGTTTCTTTCTTGTTTATTTTGAGGTTAGATTTATCAAGTTCAGAGAGGGGGAAGTTAAGGTCCCCCACTAGTACAGGTTTGGTGTCTATTTATTCCTGTAACTCCCTTAACTTCTCCTATAACAATTTAGATGCTATACCATTTGGGGCATATATGTTTAATAATGATATGGCTTCATTGTCTATGGTGTGTTTTAGCAGGTCACAGTTTCTTTTGTTATCTCTTTTGATTAGACGTACTTTTGCTTTGCTTTTCTGAGATTAGAATTGCTACCTCTTCTGTATTTTTACTTTAAGTGAAATATAATATAGTATACTCCAGCTTTACCCTTTTACTTTGCCCTGAGGGCATCCCCCTGTTTTAAATGTGTTTCTTTTAAACAACATTTGTAGGATTATGGTTTTCCACCCATATTGTTATTCATTTCTATTTTATGGGACAGTTCATCCCATTCACATTATTATTCATGATTACTTTCTCTCTCTCTCTCTCTCTCTCTCTCTCTCTCTATATATATATATATATATATATATATATATATATATATCCTATCCCATTCCCATTTATGCTTTTATTTCTCCCTTTTCCTTTCTCCTCCTCAAAGGAGTTTTGCTTTTATTACCAGCTCCCTCAATATCTCCTCCCTTCTATGAGCCCCCTTCTCTTTTCTTTCCCTTTTCCTCCCCTTTTCTTTCTACTGCCTGTAGAGCAAATTATATTTCTTTTCTTTAATGAATATGTTGGGTGTTCATCCTTCGCTGCCAGAGAAGACTGTGGCATCAGAGAAATAATGGCATGACTTTCACTTGACTTTGTTTTGAGAGAGGGAGGGCTGTGCCGGTCACCAGCCTCACTTCTCCTCCAGAGTCATCTGAGTCCAGTGACCCAATATTCATCAGAATGACTGGAGATGACCCAGGTTGAGGTAATTGGGGTTGTGACTTGCCCAAAGTCGCATAGCTAGTGAGTGTCAAGTGTCTGGGGTGAGATTTGAACTCAAGTCCTCTCAACTCCTGCACTGGTGCTCTATCCACTGCATCACATATCTACCCCACTGAGTTATTTGTTATTGAACCAAGTCAGATGAGAGTAAAGCTCAACCAATACTCATCTTCCTCACTTCTTTCCCTTTACTATAACATGTTTTTGTGCCTATTCATGTGATGTAATTTACACTTTTCTGACTCCTCCTTTTCTCTTCACCTATTAAAATTCCTTTAATCAGTTGATTAGATGTTTTACCATCACATCAATTAATTTATATCCACACCCTGTCTCTATGTATATCCCTTTTAAATGTTGCAATAAATATATAATTCTCAAGATTAAAAATTGTCATCATACACATAGGCATATAAACAGCTTGCCTTTATTGAATAACAAGATTTCCCCCCTTTTTTCTTGCTTACCTTTCTTCACCTCTCTTGAATCTTGTACTCGAAAATCAAATTTTTCATTGAACTCTGACGTTTATGTCAGGAAGGTCTGGAAATCCCTTATTTCATTGAATGTCTATCTACTTGACTTAAGATTATGTTCAGTTTTGCTGGGTATTTGATTCTTAGATGAATCCAATTTCCTTTACCTATAGAATATCATATTCCAATTCCTCTCATCTTTTCAAATAGAACCTGTAAAGTCCAGTGTGATCCTAACTGGAGTTCCTCAACAATTGAATTTTTTTTCCAGTTGCTTGCAGCATTTTCTTCTTGACCTCCTAGTTCTGGAATTTGGGAACAATAATCTTTTGAATTTTCAATCTGAGATCTCTTTCAGAAGGCTTTTGGTGAAAAATTTCCATTTCTATTTTGCCTTCTGCTTCTTTTTTCAGGGCAGTTTTCCTTAATGATTTCTTGGTGTTACTGTCCATTCTAGTAGACCAACATTCCTGAGATTGTCTGTCTTGCATCTATTTTTTCAGTTCAGTTGTTTTTCCAGTGAGATACTTTGCATTTTTTCTATTTTTTTCATTCTTTATATTTTGTTTCAATGATTCTTGATGCCTCACTGTCATTAGCTTCTACTTGCCCAATTCTAATGTTTAATGAATTGTTTACTTCAATTACCTTTTGTAACTCCTTTTCCATTTGCCCATTTATTTTCCTTTTAAGGAGTTATTTTCTCCAGTTACATTGTGTATCTCTTTATACATTTGATCAATTTAACTTTTTAAGGAGTTATTCTCTTCAGTGAATTCGTTATTTTTTTTAATTTTTCCAATTGTATTTCTAAAATCATTGGACAATTTGTCTTATACCTTTCTATTTTGACTTTTAAAATCCTTTTTGAGCTCTTTCAAGAACATTCCTTGGACTTGATACCCGTTCATATTCCCTTTTGAGGCTTCATCTGTGTGTATAATGTCAATATTGTCCTCTTCTGAATTCATATTTTGATCTTCCTTCTTCCTATAGTAAGAATCTATGTTCTTTGCTTTCTTAATTTTCTGTTTTCTCATGTGGAGTGCATGTTTTGTGGCATTTCAAGTGGATCTCTCCTTTACAGGGGGCTCATCCAACATTTCTTGTGCTGGGCGATAGGGGCCTTATTACTGGTTTTGTGTCCTGTGGCCTCTAGTTCTGTCAGCTATAAGCTATACAGTGCTGCAGATTACTGGTGTGAGCTTACCGGTATTCTGAGCTTATTGTTGTGTGCCAAAGTCGAGGCCAAGTGAAGTGTATATGAATTTCCCCAGGGTTACACTGATGCTGTGTGAGGTGTGGAATAGGAGTATTGTGGCCCCTGGATGTCTCCACCTCCCCTAGAGCTGCTTAGAACACAGGCAGACTCTGCAGCTGGTGGATTTCTGACACAGTATCTGCCCAATTTCCATGACTATGCTAAGACACAACTGTGGGCATTTATCAACTCCACCCCTTTGAGGCTCATTATTTCCTGCTGTTCCACTGAGGTGCTGGGGTGCTTGCAATGGTTGCCTTCAGTCACAGCAAGAAGGATCCTTCCAGACAATCTCCCTTGCTTCCTCCATTGAAAACTGTTGTACCCCTTCTGCTAGCCCCAGTATTCCAGATTTTTTCTGCGGGGAATATTTTCTGTTTTTTCAAGGTCAACAAGGAAAGGGTGAGAACACTTACAGTTTACTCTGCCATCTTGGCTCCTGGGAGTTCAAGTAGGTTACTTTCAAACCTTTAGTCTCTGGACTTTTGCCCGGGTGTCCCTTCTGCTGCTGCTGCAGTTGCTGTGGTTTTCTCTCACCCAGCTCTGCCAGACTCCTGTCCTGCGCTAAGAGGTTAGTCAGTCATCACTGCCACTGGTGATTCAGTTCACTGGGTCTATTCCTGCTCTGCTGTGATCAAGTTTGTGCTGGTGTAATCCATGTGCTCTGCATTCCCCGAGCCCATTGTAACAGATCCATCACCATTAATCTTCTGGACTTTCCTGGCCTGGAAATCTTCCAAACTCTGTTTCCTAGTGGATTCTTCCATCATAATATTTGTTCAGATACACTTTTGAGAGATATTTGAAAGTATTTGTAGAAGAGCTCAAGTGAGTGCTTGCTTTCACTCCACTATCGTAACTCCCCTTGACATAAATTTTCCACAGTCCTTCATGAGTGACATTATCAAATGCCTTGGTCAGATTGATTAATTTTGATTATGGTCCTCTGTTCTACTCTTGTTATTTCTCTCATAATTGTCAGTCAGCAAATACTACATCCACTGTTCCTTGGTCTTTTTGAAACGACAGTGGCTTTCAAGTAGATGATGATTATCTTATCCAGATGAAAATATTGCAGGCAAATAAAGAGAAGCAAATTCAAATATCAAGGATTTACAGTCAGGATTACACACGATTTGGCTACATTTATATTAAATCATCAGAGAGCTTGGAAAATGATATTATGGAAGGCAAAGAAGCTTGAATTACAACCAAGAATGAAGTAACCCCAAAAATTGAGTATAATCTTTCTGGAAGAAAATGGACAAACAGTGAAATGGGAGACTTTCAAAGATTCTTGATGAAAAGAACAGAGGTGAACAGAAAATTTGATTTTCAAATATC
Source organism: Potorous gilbertii (assembly GCA_028658325.1). NCBI lineage: Eukaryota > Metazoa > Chordata > Mammalia > Diprotodontia > Potoroidae > Potorous > Potorous gilbertii. The sequence continues at coordinate 22,640 of JAQQSK010000194.1, forward strand.
AGATTCAAAAAATCATGAAAAGACAAACATGAAAATAAAAGTATGTTATTTAAAAAGTTAAACTGTTTACATCCTTACGTGGGAATATGATACTTGTAACTGTTAAGAATTGTATCCATATAATGGCAATTAGGATGAATATATGTAGGCAGAGGGTGTAGGTATTAGTTGAATTTGGGGGGGTAATATTTAAAAAAATGAGAAGTGAGAATGATTGCACTGCGATAAGAAAGAAGGGGGAGACTGATTGGGATAGATCACATGAAGAAGCTCTTAAGACCTATTAAATGTAGGGAAAGAAGGGAGAATGTGAGCTTTGCTTGCACCTTACTCTTATCCTATTTTGCACAAAAAGGAAATATACACACTCATTTAGCTATATAAATCCATTTTACCCTATAAGTAGATAAGAAGGGGAAATGACAAAAATAGAGGGTGGAGGGACTGACAGAAAGGAGGAAAAACTGAGGCAGGCAAATGTTGTCCAGTGAATGAATGTGAAATTTGCAAAAATTTGACAACATTAAAAGGTTTCTGAAAAAGTCAACAACCAAAATAAATTCGAAATCAAATTCATAACGATTCTGATTTATGTCTAGCACACCTGGCCCAAGTTGTGTGACTTCACTGAAAATTGTTTCTAAGCATACAGCATTCTCACTTTGCACTGTATATCCTATCACTCGGAGCAGTGCCAGCGAGTGTTGCCAGAAACACCTTGGTTCAGATTCAAGACTACTGAATGTTATAAACTGTGGTGCTTTTATTATACACACACAGTTTTCTGCTCCTAAAGAAATATAATAGTTAACTGCAGAAAAAAAGACCTTTAAGATGTTCCTACCATCTTTCCTCAGCATGTAACTATCAAATTAGTTTATTTTTAGATTGTTTTATGTTAGAATGTTTGATCTTTTAAATTTTTGTTGTCTATTTCTTTTACAGAAACATAAGTATTTAATTACAGCAAATAAAGATGAAAGTCGTGTAATAATATTTTTCCACCACCACCACCACTGTAGGTACCACTAGATTTTTAAAAATTAAACACAAACAAATGTAATTACATAAAATAAATCCTGTATATATTTGAGAAGTTATTACCAATATTCATTCATATTTTAGGATGAAATATTTTTGATTAAAGATAGTTGGCTAAATTTATACAGAAGAAGTAAAAAATAGTGGTGCCATTGTGACAGAGTCTTCACTACCAGGATATGGTACACCTAAATTGACAAGAAGAATAAAATGTGTTGAATATTTTTTCAATACAGATTTAATTCTAATAATGATGACATGAAAAAAACCTCTTTGCTTAATTTGTAATGAAATTTTGACTGTGGAGAGCATTTAATCAGTCAAACTAATATGATGTCCTAATATCAAGCATGCAGCATACTTCAATAAACCAAAGAAATATTTTGAATTGATTTTAAAGTCTTCAAATAAAAACAATTTTTGAGAAACTTCTAGGAGTGAACAAAAAGTATTTACTTACATCTTATGAAACTTAATTTTTAATTTCAATAACTAATAAGGCCTATGCAATAGGAGAAGACCTTGTTTTATCTGCCACTATTAAAATGTCAAAAATAATCCATGTAGAAAATATATGGGAATGAAATTCTTAAAATTCTTTATTGAATGATACTGTTTGTAAAAGAATTTCTGAAATTAGTAATGGTCAATTCCAGAGGCTTATTACCAGGCTTAAGGGAAGCTCAAAGTTCCTGATTCAGTGAGATGACAAGGGATATTTCCAACATAGCACGGTTGTTACTTCATGTAAGATATATTTATGGAAATCTTCACTTCAATGAATTTTTCACAAATGAAGGTTTACAGTGGAAAATTGTCTTGGAGATGGTGCTATATATGGTACTGAAATAATGATGAAATAATAACAACAATAATTTAGATTGAAGCAAAAGTTAAAACTGGTAGCAATAAACGTATCACTCTTATTTATTGAATGATCCATCAAGAAGTGATCGTAGCCAAAAATATATCACCAGAGTTAGATATTGTACTTTGCAATACTATCAAAATCATTAACGTCATTAAAAGCTGTGTCCTTAACAGTTATTTTTTTTCAAATTTTTGGAAAGACATGGAGTTCAATTACAAAAGTTTGTTACTACACGCAAAGGTATGGTAAGTTTGCTGAAACAGACAAAGTTCAAACAGATCGTTGAAATTGAAAGATGAAATTGGGATATCTTGACTGAGTAGAAACCTAATTTTATTATTTTTTCATAATTAATTTCAATACTGTGTTATTTGTGTGATATTTTGAAAAACTCTGATTTAAATAAAGCAATTTATGGAAAAAATGTAACATATATTTTAAAAGATAAAATTGAAAACTTTACTACAAAAAGTTAATATAAGGAAGAAGACGGTGGAAAAGTTTTTTTTTAAATGCTTACAGCTGCATAAAATTTTAAACTTGAAAATAACCTTCCTAAAGATTTAATTGTGGCATATCCAAGACAACAAAATTGAAGCAGGGACCTACCGAAGCTCTACCTTTAAACCCCTCAAAATACCTCTAAAATGACTTTAAGCAAATGCCAGAGTAGTAGAAACCACAAAATGACAAGGTGAAACTGATTTCCACTCCAAGACAATCTGGAAGGTTGACAGGGAGGGTTTATTGCACCAGGCTCAGAGAACAATGAAGACCAGCATGGGTAAAACTGGCACAGATACAGCCTCAGGGCACTGGATCACTGGCAACTATTATGGTTTCCTGACTTCTCAACATACAAACTCAAAGACAGCTTCAATGGACAGTGGGAAAGCTCTCTCAATAGAATGAGAGAGGAACATGGTCAGACTCCAGCCCAGCCCCAATCCCAGGACAGCAACAGCCAGTGACACAGTGGCAGCTGGTCTTAGAAATTTCATCAGGCTACAGACAATTGGGAAATTGAGAAACTGATTTCATTCGTAGTCCTGGGTGTTGGTCCTAGGGTAAGGAGGAGCTCTGGTGTGGCAGAGCTAGTGGACGCCATGGAGAGGTGTTCTTACTCATAGTTCCAGGGTAGAAAAGAGTGCTTGTGGTTACTCAGGCCAGAACGTAGGCCAGGAGAGGAGCAAAACCCTCTCCTTTAATGATACCACTTTGGAGGAATTAATAATTTACAGGTCCCTAGAGGTATCTGTGAAAATACCTGCACAAAACTGCTGAAACTTAGGACAGTAACCCTCCACTTAACAAAGAACTCAAAAGTCAAGGAATTGGCTGGGAAAATGACCCAAAAGGGGGAAAATAAGTCTATAAAATGCTATACCCTTGAAAAAAGGTATTTTCTTTTGATAAGGAATTTATCAATTGGAGGGACACAGCAAGGTCAAGCCTCCTCCATCCAAAGCATCCAACAGAAAGATGAAATGGTACCAGGTCACAGAAGAACTCAAAAAGAATTTTGAAAATCAAGTAAAAGCCTGGGAGCCAAATGGCAGAGTGATTGATAACTGCTATCTCCATCTCCTTGTTGACCTTGACGAGCCCAAAGATTATTTTCCTGGGAAAAAATCCTGGAGCAATTGTAGCAGCAGATGGGGTAAACAGACTCTCAGTATAGGAGACTAGAAAGACCACTAAGGAGGGTCCCTCTTGCTGTGGTCAAAGGCGACCTGTGCAGGATCAGAGCTGTCCCAGACAGTCCCACCTCAACAAGCCAAGTGAAGATTCTGAACCCCAGTTTGGTGCAGGCAGTAACTGGCAACACCAGGACTGCAAATGTGCCTCAGCACCCCAGAGGAATCAGAAAGACACTAACGCAGAAAGCTGAGCTTGTCTATGCTGTAGTTCAGGAGAGGAGCCTGCCGAGTCCAGATCACCCCTCCCCCACACTTACCAAGCTACCTCCAGGGTAACTGTGGGGAAACCCAAAAAGACCTCACTTCGAATCTGTTTTCCAACAACAGTCAGCTCAGCACCAGGTAAGTTGCAGAATTATAACTTCTAACTGAAAGAACCAGAGGCCACAACACACAAAGCCTCAAGTTTTAGGCACAAGAACTGTGAAACATATCACCCTGTGCTCCAAAAGCAGAGATTTGTTTTAAAAGTCAGTAAAAGGGTTATCATCATGAGTAAGAAGCAAAGCTGAAACGATAAAGACCATAGAATCTTTCTTTGGGAACAAACCAAAACAGAAATATCTAAGAGGTCAACGTTGAGACTGTACTCCCTCTGAAACTTCAAAAGGGAATATGAATGCCTCTGAAGCATGAATAGCCTTCTTGGAAGACCTCAGAAAAGATTCTTAATGCCAATTTATAAAAATAGAAGAAAAACTGACCAATGACTTTAAAAATATGAAAAAAGAATTCACAGAAGAGAAAACGAAAATTTATCAAATGGAGAAGGAAATACAGAACCTAACTGGTGAAAATAACTCTTTAAAAGGAATTGTTTCACAGTTGGAAAAGAAAATGCAAAAGTTAACTGAAGAAAACAATTCCAAAAACAGCAGAATTGGGCAAGTAGAAGCTAATGAATCTGTGAGACATCAAGAATCAGTGAAACAGAATCAAAAGATAAAAGATAATGCAAAATATCTAATTGGAAAAAAAATGACCTGGAAAATAGATCCAGGAGAGAAAATATAAAGATTATTGGGCTACCAGAAAGCCATAATGAAAAAAAAGAGCCTGGGCACTATCATCCAAGAATTCATCAAGGAAAATTGCCCAGACGTCTTAGATCCAGATGCAAAATAGTCATCAAAAAATCCACCATTCACTTCCTGAAAGGGACACCAAACTAAAAACACCAAGAAACATCGCTGTTAAATTCCATAACTATTAAGTGAAAGAGAAAATCCTACAGGCAACCAGAAAGAAAAAATTCAGTCAGAATCACATAGGACCTTGTGGTTTCTACTTTAAAAGATTGAAGGAATTGGAATATGATGTTCCCTAGGGCAAAAGATCTGAGAATACAATCCAAGAATTAATTACCCAACATAGTGGAGCATAATATTTCAGACAAGGAGATTGACTTTGAATGACATAAGGGATTTCTACACCTTCTTGATGACAAAGATAAAACTCAATGAAAATATTATCTTCAAATGCAGGTTTCAAGAGAGGTATAAAACAGTAAATAGGTGAAAAACACTTTTTACACAATATGAGCAAACTGTTTACTTCCCTGTAAGGGAAGATGATACCTGTTAACATTGTGAATTGTGTATTTATTATGAAATGCAAAAGGGATATACATAAATAGATGGAGTGGGTATAAATTAAATGATGTAATGATAACAAATGTGATTTAAGAGTGCAAGAGGATTGAAATGGGAGATGTGAAAAGGAGGAGGCAGAAAAAATAAATTTCATCACAAGATGAGGCACAAAAATATATTACAGTAGAGGGAAATAGGGGAGGGAGGTGAGCACTGTTTGAGAGGTACTCTCATCTGATTGGATTCAAGGAAGGTACAACAAGTATAGAAATACAACTAAATCTATAGGTAACAGAAAAGGAAGGGGAAAAGAAAAGGGAGAGGAGGCCAAAAGGGAATGAAGAAGTAATAATGGAAATGGGAATTAAAAGGGAGGAGGTGTGGGCTAAACAACATACTGCAGAAACAATCATCAGCTTCATTCGAGAGAATGACAACAATGAGATAACCAGCCAGATTTTATGTGACACTGCAAAAGTAGTTCTTAGAGGAAGTTTTATATGTATGAGTGCCTACATGAGCAAAAGAGAGAAAGAGGAGATCAATAAACTGGGCATGCACCTGAACAAATTTGAAAAAGGACAAATTGAAAATCCCCAAATAAATACCAAATTAGAAATACTGAAAATCAAAGGAGAGATTAATAAAATTGAAATTAAGAAAACTATTGAACTAATAAATAAAAGTAGGAGTTGGTTTTATGAAAAAAGCAACGAAACTAACAAACCTTTGATCAATTTGATTTTAAAAAGAAGAAAGCCAAATTACCAATATCAAAAATGAAAAGGGTGGGCTCAGATTCTGTCTAGCTGAGATTCTATCTGGCCTGCTTGTGAATACAAGCATTACAAATGCTTAGGCTGCTTAAGAGCTAAACCAAGGTGGTGAATCTTTAATAATTTTTGTTTTTCTTTGACTTTAAGAAGACTTGAGTTGAATTCATTCAAGCAGAACCTGGCATGTCAGTATTTTAGGATCCCCAGCACTCCAAAAACTCGTCACGTATAGTTTCCTGACCAAAAATAGCTGCTAATCTCAAGTTCTTCTGCCAAGACTGGAAGGTATGTAAGCCTCCCCTCTACCTAAGCCCTTCTTGCTCTCCAAGGACCTTGGAAGCAGATTTTAGGACCTGACCTCAGGTCTTAGTATTGCGCAATTTTCTGAATTTCCTGGGTGCAAGGAAATCAAAAATAATGGCAGTGTGCCTAAGTCTCTGAATTTCCTGGGCTTTAGGGAATTAGAGAATGATCTCAGGTTGTTGATCCAGTGTCTGTTTTTGAGGCAGTGGACCTGGGCACACCTTCCAAAGCCAAGTGTGGTCAATTCTCTGGATTCCCTGGGCACTAGGGAATCAAGGAAAACTCAGTTACTTTTTCGTCCGCTTGTTATGATTTTTGTTTTTCCTCAAGGCTTATTCCCATGTCCTCTTTTATGGAGGTCGGGACTTCCGTGTCTGTTCCAAGTAATGGGTCAATCCTCCCCACTTCCAAAGAATTCGCCTTTAGGTTGTCTCTTGCAAAATTGGAAAAAAATCAGCTTCTCTAAAGAAATTAAAAATAAACCCTGCCCTTTTTTAAGACCGGCTAATAGAAGCTACCAAAAAGCATACAAATTTGGATCCCAACTCCACAGACGGGGCAGCAATCCTTAGCATGTATTTTATTAATTATTCTGCCCCAGATATTAGAAGGAAACTGCAGAAATTGGCAAATGGATCCTAAACACCTCAGACTCGATTACTGGAGACAGTATTTGGAGTCTTTAACAATAGAGACCTCTTTGCAGCAGAGGAAAGAGAACGAAGGAGAAGGGCCAGGCACAGGGACCGAGCTCAATTCTTGGCTGCTGCCATGGCCAGGAAAAGACTAAGCAAGTACCCCTCCAGGGCTCCCCCTTTGAGGAAAACCAGCTCCCTGGGCAGTAGGAAAAAGTGCTTTTGATGCCACAAGGATGGTCACTCGTTAACAGAGTGCCTCTCCAGCCCCCCCGTCCAGAGGGAGCCTCAGGAACCGATGTCTGTGGAACTGTGCCCATGTGACCAGGAGGGATATTGGAGGAAAGATTGTCTCTCAGGTTGAAAAAGTGGTAGAGCTTCCCCCAAGTACCTTGTCCTCCAGTCTTCTCAAGACTTGGAAGACAGGAAAGCCAGACTGCTGGCAGTGCTCCCACTTTCTCCACCTCTCTGGGCAAAAACGAAGCCTGAAGGTAAGGTTTACCACTTTAACATCGCTAAGTTCTCTGCTTTAACCAGTTACTCTGACCCTACCCACCCCTTGACCACAGGGGTGATAAGCATTGAAGGGCAAACTAAGGAATGCCTCCAGACATACACCCTCCCCAGCCCACTTGAGGATCTGTTGTTTAAATACTCCTTCCTTATACCCTCCTCTAGCCCTGCCCCTTTGCCGAAAGGGACCTGATGATGAAATTGGGGAGCCAATTTTCTCCAATTAATCCTCCCACCTCCCTTTTCTCTCTGTTCACTAAATTTCCCCATGTTTGCTTGAGAGTGTGGGAAACAGTCAAGCCAATTGCTTGGGATTCAGGGATTTCAGGGCTAGCTACTTCTGCCACTCCAGCTGTTGCTAACTTCTCAGACCCTAAATTGCTTCCCCATCTCAGCCAGTATCTGATTAAGCCTGAGACTTGGGAAGGACTATAACCTGTAATTGAAAAATTCTTTAAGCATAAAAAACAATCCTTGTCCATTCTTCATCTCCATGCAATACTGCAATCTTTCCTGAAAAAAAATCCTAATGGAGAATACTCACAATTTATTTTTGCTTTTGAATGTACTTTTCTTGAGGAATCAAGTCTGTATCAACTAACATGGACAGTCTTGCCCCAAAACATTGGAGATAACCCTCATTCATTAGGTTAGGGTTTGGGAAGGAATTTAAGGCAACTGAAGCCAGCAGGTAGTAGCTTAATTCAATAAGTGCATGATATTTTTATTTGTAACCCTACCCAGGTGGGTTCTTTGGCTGCTTCCACAGAAGCCCGTAATTTCTTGGACATTCAAGGCTATAGGATCTCTTTCAATAAAGTCCAGATACCATGCCAGTTCATAAAGTATCTGGGTCATGAACTCACCCCAACTGTCTCTCCTTAACCTCTGAGAGAAAAAGGACAATGCTGTCTATCCCTTTTCCAGTCACTAAGAAACAAGTTCAAGTGTTATTAGGCATAACTAGCTTTCTTAGCACTGGGTTCCTAATTTTGGTTTTATTGCTAAACCCCTTTATGACTCTATTCACGGCACTGACTCAGACAAGCCTAAAGCTTTTGAGACTCTGAAAACTAATTTGACAACCACCCCATCCCTAGCCCTACCCAATCTAGCAAAACCTTTCACTCTGTACGTTGATGAAAGGAGAGGGCAGGCTTTGGAAGTCTTAACTCATGCTTTAAGATCTGACCACAGGCTGGTGGAAGTTTTTATTTACTCAAAATATGCTTTCCCCCATGGAGAAATCTGGAAAGAAAGGGGATATCTGACAGCAAAAAACCCCTTTCACACATTCCCTTCTATGTTTTGGACTTGCCATAGTCATCTTTAATACTCTCCAGGAAATTGTCTTCTATGCCAGAGAAATTGTCTTTTATTTTCTTTTCTTTAATATAAATTTATTTATTTAAATTTTTACATTCATTTTCACAAAATTTTGGGTTCCAAATTTTCTCCCCATTTGTACCCTCCCCCCACACCAATACACTAAGCATTCTAATTTCCCCTATCACCAATCTTCCCTCTCTTCTGTCATCCCTCCCTTCCCTGGACTCCATCTTCTCTTTTGTCCTGTAGGGCCAGATAACTTTCTATTCCTCATTACCTGTATTTCTTATTTCCTAGTAGCAAGAACAATACTCAACAGTTGTTCCTAAAACTTTGAGTTCCAACTTCTCCCCATCCCTCCCTCCCCACCCATTCCCTTTGGGAAGGCAGGCAATTCAATACAGGCCATATCTGTGCAATTTTCCGAATGACTACGACAATAGTCATGTTGTGTAAACCTAACTATATTTCCCTCCATCCTATCCTACCCCCCACTGTTGCTATTCTCTCTTTGGATCCTGTCCCTCCCCGAGTGTTGACTTCAAATTGCTCCC
>JAQQSK010000195.1:0-31703 GCA_028658325.1 Potorous gilbertii
AAATAAGAAACACAGGTAATGGGGAATAGAAAGTTATCTGGCCCTACAGGACAAAAGAGAAGATGGGGTAAGGGAAGGGAGGGATGATAGAAGAGAGGGCAGATTGGTGATATGGGTAATTGGAATGTCCAGTGTATGGGGAAGGGGGGAGGGGACAAAGGGGGAGAACATTTTGGAACCCAAAATCTTGTGAAAATGAATGTAAAAAGTTAAATAAACTTATTTAAAAATAAAAAAAAAAACAACAAAAAAAAGAAAACAATGCTCGTAAAACAATACACAATTTCCATCTTTTATTTCTTGTTCAAAGTAATAGTCCAGAGTAAATTTATTACAAAGTTCAATATATAAAAAAGCCAAATTGTGTTCTTTAGATTTGTAAATCTCCAAATGTTTACTTTATTTAGGTTTTTTCATTCTTAAGAAAAGTGTATGAATCCGGGAGCCAAGATGGTGGAGTGATCAGTAAATGCTCTCTCCTCCCCTGTTGATGACCATGAAAGAACCATAAAATATTTCCCCAGAAAAATCCCAGATCAGCAGAAACAGCAGAAGGAGGCCTATAGTCTCATAACACCTGAGATAAGGAAAATAGCTAAGAGGGATTCCTCCTACGGTGGCAGAGGCAAATCGAAAGGATAGAAGACCCAGGGCAGGGAAACTTGCACTAGGACCCAGGCAAGCCTCAGCACCAGGAGAGGAGCCCCAGGAGGGGTGGGAACACGCATTAGCATCTAGGCATGCCTCAGCTGTCCAGGGAAATCAGAAAGACAATAGGGCAGCTAGGATTACCAGTCCCTGAGCTTGCCTTTGCCTCAGGTCAGCTGAGGAGATCTCCTGTGACCAGACCACTCCTCCCCCACACTTAACAAGCTAAACCCAGGGCTGATTGGGGAAACACCAAACAAAAACCTGCTTTTAGCTTTTTCACACATCAGCTCAGCAAAAAGTTCTCTAGCTTTGGACTGAAAGAACCAGAAGCCACAACACTCAATCAACATCACGAATAAGAGAAAGCAGAGGACCAGAAGAACCATGGAATCTTTCTATGGGGATAAGGACCAAAACACAAACACCAAAGAGGTCAGAGCTTAGGCTGTACTTCCATCTGAATCTTCAGAAGGGACTATGAACTGCTCGCAAGCACGAGAAATGTGTATGAATAGATGAAAATATATTAATATATGTTGATATAATTTATGAATAAATTTAAGTAAGTACTCATCGTATGTCTAAGCTCTTACTATTTGTCATGCACTGTGCTAAATTGGGGCTACAAAAACAGAAAATAAAGTAGCCCTTGCCCTCAGTGAGCTTACAGGGAGAGAAAGAACATAGATTAGAAAGTGGTGTCTTGGATTTTTTGCTTGAATTTACTTGAAATTCCAAGTCTTTTTTGAGTGCTGTCATGGAGGATTCAAAGTTCATCCTTTCTAGGAACAGTTACTGTAATGATTTGATAGTAGTTGAGGACTATGACGATTGGTGGGAGAGTGGGTTTGAAGTGGTAGCAGGTGACTGGCAAAATACGTCAGGGGAGTAAAATACATCATGACTTGAGCAACTGGCTTGATGTGTTGGGCCAGTCTTCCCATGGAAAGATTACCTTAGATGAAGGGATTAACTCAGGTGTGGTGTGTTGGTGTAGGCAATGGGACGGTGGGTGGGGGAGTGTGCATGGGGTTAGGGAAAGAGACAGAGATATTGAAGGGGAGAGAGACTTGCTGACTTACGTAGTCTAATTTCATGACTTTAGAAAAAAAGTAAATAAAATCTATGAAAGTCCTCAAAGAAACAGGAGTACCAGATCATATTAGTTGTTTCCTGTGGGCTCTGTGTAAGGGTCAAGAATCAGCAGTTAGAATTAAACATGGAACAATAGATTGGCTTAAGATTGGAAAACGAGTATGACAAGACACTGTAGTGTCATCTTATTTATTTAACTTATAGGCAGAATCCATCATGCAAAATGCCAGACTAGATGAAATAAAAGTTGGACTGATTTGCAGATCATACCATTCTGGTGGCAGAAAGTGAAGGGGAATTAAGCCTCTTGATGAGGGTGAAAGAAGAGAATAAAAAGTGGTCTGAAGTTTGACTTTAAAAATTCCAAAAGCTAAAATCATGGCAACTGTTTCTGTCACTTCCTGGCAAATAAAGGGAGAAGGAAAGGAAGCAGTCTCAGATTTTATATCCATGGACTCAGAGATCACAGACAATGATTATAGCTGTGAAACTAAAAGACACTTGCTTCTTGGAAGCAAAGCTCTGGCAAATCTGGACAGCATACTAAAAGACAGAGACATCACCTTGGCTAGCAAAGGTTCACATGGCCAAAGCTGTGATTTTTCCAGTAGCATTACATGGATATGAGAATTGGACTATAAGGAAAGCTGAACGTCACAGAACTAAAGCTTTCAAATTGTGGTGCTGGAGAAGGCTGTTGGCAGTCCTTTGGACAACAAGCAGATCAAATCTCTCAATATTTAAATTAATTCAGATTCTCTGGAAGATCAAATACTGAAGTTGAATCTTCAGTATTTTGGCCACCTAATGAAAAGACAAGACTCATTGGGAAAGACTCTCATATTGAGAAAGATTGAAGGCAAAAGAAAAAGGGCATGGCAGAAGATGAGATGGATAAATAGTATCATGGAAACAATGAACATGAACTTGGACAGGCTTCAAGAGTTAGTGGAGGACAGAAGGGCCTGTCATGTTATGGTGCTTTGGTTTCAAAGAGTTGGACACAAATGAACAACAATAACAACACCACCACCTCAGATATACATGCATATAGATATAGATATATATACACACATTTATATGCATGTATGTGTATGTATAAGCATACGTGTATATATAAAAGGCTTAAATATATGTACATGTATAGTTCCTCTGTAAATACATGTATAGTTCCTCTGTAAATACATATGTACAGCTTAAATGAAGTATTTACATGCAGTATACATAAGTAAGACAAGGTAACCAGGTTATTTATTTTTGTAAATAAAATGGGTACTTTGCTTTAGTTTCTTCTTCTGTAAAACTTCCCCCATAACTGAAATTCTCTTTCTCCCTCCCCCTCCTTTCCTTACCTCCTGGCATCCCCGACTTTCCTTTGGGTCCTAGCTAAAATTCCAACTTCTGCGTAAAGCCTTTCCTACTTTTTTCTTAAAAAAAGTTTCGTTTTTTTCCATGTACATATAAAAACAATTTTTGACATTCAGTTTTTAAAATGTCAGGTTCCTGATTATGTTTCCACAATACTTGAATTGTTTCTTCTGACTGCAGTGTTTTCTCCTTGTTCTGGGAACTCCGGAATTTGGCTATAATGTTCCTGAGAGTTTTCATTTTGGGATCTCTTTTAGGAGGTAATCTGTAGATTGTTTCAATTTCTGTTTTACCCTTATTTTCTAAAATATTAGGGTAATTATCCTTGATAATTTATTGAAAAATTATGTCTAGACTTTGTTTCTGATCACGGCTTTGAAGTGGTTCAAGAATTCTTAAATGATCTTGATTCCATGTCATTGTTTTTCCAGTGAGATATTTTCTTCCATTTTTTTCATGCTTTTCATTTTTATTGTTTTGATTTTTATTTTTTCTTGATGTTTCATAGAGTCATTAGCTTGCCCAATTCTAAATTTTAAGGAATCATTTTCTTCAATGAGCTTTTGTACCAGTATTTTTTTTCCATTTAACCAATTTTGCTGTATATACTGTCACCATAGTAACTTTCTATGGTCAGGTTCTTTTTCTTTTATCTGGTCATTTTTTCAGTCTATTTCTTGACTTTTAACTTTATATATTAAAGTTGTACTGTGCTCCTGGGGTAGAGGTGGTTCTCAATGTCTCTTTGTTTTGCAGCTGTTTTCAGAGCTCTTTTTGTAAGTTTTCAATTCTTCCAAGATGATAAGGTCTAAGGAGAGGTGTGTTTACTACTTTTCTGGCCTGTACCGTGGTCTGTGAATAACCACAAGCACTCTTTTCCACCCTGGAACTGTAACCAGAGTTGGACTACAAGCGCTGCTGTGCTCCTTTTTGCCCTGGGACTCTGACCTCAATCCTTGTTTGGGCAATGCCACAGGGTCCTATATCCAGTTCTAGAAAAGGGGACCTCCCTGTATTCTCTTTCTAACCAGTTTTCCAACTTGGTTACTGTTTGTGGGCTGAAGAGTCACGATGCCTCCATTATAGCTGCTGATTTGCTGGGGTATTGCCCACCCTGGCACAGCTTTTGCTGTAGCTGGACTGCACTCCTCTCTCACCTTGCTGTAACAGTTGTTTTCTGTTGTCCTTCTAAGTTGTCTTGTACTAGAAAACTGTTTAATTTCATCCTTTTGTGGATTCTACTCCTTCAGAATTACTTTTGAGGCATTATTTAAAGTTGTTTTGAAAGGAATTTGGATGAACTCGAGCAAGTCCCTGCCTTTTCTCTCATATCTTGGCTCCACCCCTGAAAACCATGTGTCTTACAATACTCACAATTTTACTTTGTGTTATTCAGTGCCTCCTAATACATGTTAACCTTTCAGAAATGCCTGCTTGAAAACTTATATATAGGCATTTTGAGAAAACAATAGCATATACAAGAATATGTTTGGAAATGAACAGATATGAGCTTCAGTCAAAACAGCAGCTGTGACAAGAGAGGTTCTGATTTTGGCTTCTTTTTGCCATTGTGAAAACAGAAAGACTGTGATGCAAAAAGAACACTAGATGAGACTTCTTGCCTCATTATAAGAAGAGGACACTGCCCTAGTCGCTATTTTGAGCTTCCAGATAATGTTCCCAGAAGCAGAGTCACTATTCTAATTTTGACCAGATGTGAGGTGTCCTTATCTCCCCTTCTGTTACTTGTTTCTGAAAATATATACCCTCATATTTTCTTCCTCCTTTTTGTAAAATTGAAATTTTTCTCTGCTACTTACAGATTCACATTCTAAATAAAGTTGCTGAAGCTGGCACTCCAGGCTTATTGACTCTTAAAAACAATTAATTGAGCCTATTTTCTGGGTATAATGAAACTGCAGTTCATCATGTTTGTATTGTTGATTTGGCAAGTGACAGCAGTACCTAATCAATGACAGCGAGGTGGCACAGGGGATAGAGTGCCAGTGCTGGAGTCCAAAGTACCAAATGTGACTTCAGGTACTTAACTAGGTATATGGCCCTGGAAAAGTCATTTAATCTTTTTTTGCCTCAGTTTCTCTATCTGTAAAATGAACTGGGAAAGAAAATGGCAAACCACTCCAGTATCTTTGCCAAGAAAGCCTGAAATAGGATGACAAAAAGTTGTACATGACTGAACAAAAACCACCATCTAATTGGTGGACCCCAGGATAATTTTTTTCTCAGAAACAGAATAATGTAGTATGGTGGGAAAAATAACAAATTTGAAGTCAGAGGAGATACATAGAAATTCTGGCTCTGTTATTTATTACCTATAAGACCTTAGCCAACTTATATAGACTCTGAAACACAAATTACTCCCTTCTAAAATTGACTAGATTTTTTTAGGCTTTTCAATTTGAATTCAGTTATAATATAATATTTCTACAAACAAAATAGTAAAGGAAACAGATTCCTGAAAAGAGTATGAAAATGGCAACTAAAGCTACAATAAATTTTTGTTCTTTCAAGAGTTAAAATCTTCTTGTGTGTGTGTGTGTGTATGTGTGTGTGTATGTCAAAAACCTGTCCCTATTTTCAAGGTGTTTACTGTCTAATGATTAAGACAGTATGGGAGGAAATATTTAACAAGCAATCTATACATAAGTTGTGTAGGAGATAATTAATTGAAACACTGCAATTAAGAGAATTTTGTAAAGAGTTCCTGTAGAAGGTGGCGTTTTAATTGGGACTTAAAGGATGCCTGGGAGCTCAGTATATATAATAGAGGAAATAAAGCATTCCAAGAATGAGGGACAATCAGAGAAAATGCCCAAGCTTAAAGATGGAGTGTCGTGTTCATGGAAGAATCAAGAGGACAGTGTCAAAGAATATGAGGCAGGAGTATGTACGAAGACTGGAAAGGTAGGAGGGGACTAGATTATAAAGGACTTTGAATGCTAAAGAGAGCCTTTGTATTTGTTCCTAGAGTTTATTGAGTAGAAGGAGTGACATGATTGGACCTTTATTTTAAGAAAATCACTTTAGCGACCAGATGGAAAATGTCTTGAAATGGTAAATGGCTTCAGTGAAGTTAGTTCAATAATCTAGGTACTAGGTGATGAGGGCCTGCATTAGAGTAGTCACAATGTCAGAGGAGAGAGCGGGGCATATTGAAGGATTTTTCAAAAGTAAAATTGGCCAACCCTGTGGCAACTGCCAGTGAGAGCTCATGATGAATCCATCATGACTCTTAGATTGCTGGCCTGAGAGACTGGAAAGTTGGTGTTGCCCTCTGTAGTAATAGGTCAGGTAGGAACAGGGGAATGTGTAAGGGAAAAGATAAATGAGTTTTGTTTTGGACATACTGAATTTAAAATGTCTACAGGACATCCAGTTTGAGATGTCTGAAAGATGGTTGGAGACAGGAGATTGAAGATCAGCAATGAGGCTATGTCAGGAAAGATATTTGTGAGAATCATCAGCATAGAGATGGTAACTAAGTACATGGGTGCTGATGAGATCACCATAAAGTCGTATAGAGGGAGAAGAGAAGAGAATCCAGGACAGAACTGAGAGATAACTCTCTAGTTAGAAGGTGTGATCTAGAAGAAAGTCCCTTTCTAATCTCTCAGGCGATGGGTAGCATATTTTATCATTAGTGCTGTGGAATCATGATTGATAATTACACTGATTATACTTCTTAATTCTTTTGAAGTTGTTTGTTTTTAGCATATTGTTGTTTTCATATAAATTATTCTGGTTCTGTCTATTTTACTCTGCATATGTTCCTGTAAGTTTTCCCAGATTTTTTGGAAACCATCCCCTTAAATATTTCCTGCAGCACAGTATTACTCAGTCATGTTTATATACCATAACTTGTTAAACCACCCTCCAATTGATGAGCCCTCTTTCATTCCCATTTTTTTTTTTGCCACCTTGAAAAGAGCAATTAATATTTTCATACATTTTTAGTCGGAATTTGTTTGCTTAGGACTAATCCTTCCCTTTATCTGCCCTCCTTCTAATTTTCCCTTTTTTCTCACCTTTCCTTAATATTTACCTGTTGAGATAATCAGAGGTGGAGTCAAGATGGTGGAGTAAAAGCAGGAACTTTTCCTGATCTCTCCCCCAAAGCTCACCAAATACCTGAAAAAATGACTCTAAAATTCTAGAGCTACAGAACCCACAAAATGACAGAGTGAAACAAATCCTCAGTCCAAGACAACCTGGAAAGTTGACAGAAAGGGTCTGTTGCACCAGGCAGAGAGTGGAACACAGTCCGGTGTGGAGACTAAATCATTGGCAGTTTCCAGACTTCTCAACCTACAAATGCCAAAAAAAAAAAGAGTCAGTGGGAAAACTCTGTGTGACTGGGTGAAAGAGGAGTGTACCATTCTGGCAAGTCAAACCTCGAACCCAGGATGGTGGAGTTGAGGGTGTGGTGGGACCTGCTGGCAACATGTGGCATCAGCAGTGACAGAGGCTGCTTCTGGAGCTCTGAGCCCATAGACAGTGGAGAATATAAAATCCCTGAAGGCTGGGACACCACTCCCACCCCAACTGGACACAGAGATCTAATTTGACAAAGAGTTAGAAATCAAGTATTTGGCTGGGAAGGTAAGTAAATATCGTAAAATAATTAAGACTATAGAATCTTCCTTTGGTGACAAGGCAAATCAGGGCATACAACCAGAGGAGTACAGCAGAGTCAAAGCTCCTATATCAAAAGATTCCAGGAGGACTTTGAATTGGTCACAGACCATGGAGGAGCTCAAAAAGGATTCTGAAAATCAAATAAGAGAAGTAGAGGAGAAACTGGAAAGAGAAATGAGAGTCATATAAGAAAATCATAAAAATCGAGTCAATAGTTTGCTAAAGGAGACCCACAAAGTACTGAAGAAATAATACCTTAAAAAATAGACTAACTCAAATGGCAAAAGAAGTCCAAAAAACCAGTGAGGAGAAGAATGTCTTAAATAGCAGAATTGGCCAAATGGAAAAAAACTCACTGAAGAAAATAATTCCTTCAAAATTAAAATGGAGCAAATGGAAGCCAATGACTATGAGAAATCAAGAATTATAAAACAGAACCAAAAGAATGAAAAAATAGAAGACTATGAAAATGTGGAAAAACCACTGATCTGGAAAATAGATCCAGGAGAGTGAATTTTAAAATTATTGGACTACCTGAAAGTCATGATCAGAAAAAGAGCGTAGGTGACCATCTTTCAAGAAATTATCAAGGAAAGGGTAAAATAGAAATTGAAAAAATCCACTGATCACTTCCTGAAAGTTGAGAGGGAAAACAAATCTGTGAAACAATTTTTATAGCAAGTAATTGGTAATAAAGGTCTCATTTGTCAAATATATAGAGAACCGAGTCAAATTTATAAGAATACAAGTCATTCCCCAGTTGATAGATGGTCAGAGGATTTGAACAGGCAGTTTTCAGATGAAGAAATCAAAGCTTCAGTACTTGAATTCTTTCTTTCTGATTGTGCTTTCAATATTTTTTTCCTTGAAATAGGTTGTCTAGGGCCTTTTTCTCGGTCATGGCACTCAGCTAGTTCAGTGATTCTTAAACTCCCCCTTGCAGTGTGTTTTCCAGGTCATTGTTTTTGCTATAGTCTAGGTATTCTTTTATTGAATTTCTTTTTTCCAATATTTCTTTTTGTTTCATGGAATCACCGGGCTTCTTTTTGGTCTGTTGTAATTTTCAGTTTGGGCAAGGTTTTTTGTTTTTTTTTAGCCTACTGTGTCAAGCTGTTTTTTCTTTCTGATTCTTTGATTCCATAGTTGACATTTCCTTCTCAATTTTTTCCTCCAAACCTCATTCATAAAAATTAGTTTTTTTTTAAATCCTTCTTTTCCTCTCTAAGAATCCAGAAACTCTAGTTGAATTTGTGTCCAGGATATGTTTTTCTCTGAGAATTCCTGTTCTCCTAGTATCTTTTTCTGGCAGAATTCTCTTTTTGTTTGCTGTTTCCTCCACCCTGTTAGGATTTGGGTGTATTCTCTCGAAGTGCTCCCAAAGTGGCAGGGCAGGGTGTGATTATTACCCCCATGGTCTAATTCAGCTCTACAAATTCCTGACTTAATTTAGGTCTGAACAGTAGTAGACTGCTGCTGCTACAATTAGCCAGCTCTGTTGCTTGTCAGTATCAGAACTGAATACTGCTCTCCTTTGGCCTGGGATTCTTGCTGTGCTATTACTCTGCAGGCTACAGCTACAAGTTGGAACTGAGAGCCTGTTCTCCTCCAGAAATTAGAGTCAAACTGTTGCCATTTGTAGTGGTGTCACTCTTTGAAAATGAGCAGGAACGTTTGCTTTATTATAAAGAAATTCACCGGCTCTCTTGTCATTAGGTTTTGAAGCATTTTTGGCACCTTTTCCATGAAAACATGATTTTTTTACAAATGAAAGGAGAGTAGCAGAACCACTTAATAAGAACTAGTTTCAGGATTTGGCTTTCATTGTAGATGTTATGGGATATTTAAATGAGTTACATTTAAAACTTAAGAGTGGAAATCAGGGTGTAATATTTGCATATACTTTTCATCAAAACCTTTAAGAGAAAACTTGGTCTTTAGTAAAGGTAAAAAAAATTGTGATTTGGCTCATTCCTACATGTATAAATTATTGAGTCATTTTTGTTACAATTTCAATAAGTATGGGTCAAATATTCAGGAATTATTATTTAAATTTGAAAAGCAGTATGAAGGATTTAAAATGTATGAAAATACTTTAAAAAACTATTCAGCACTCCCAGTGTAACATTACTAAAAAGAAAAGCATAATAAACGCTTCCAGATTCTTATTCTTACCTGACAAGCCATTTTGTTGAAATGTACATTTGTTGGAGCATTTTAGTAATGTTTGGTAATACATACCTATACAAGCAGTTATTTTCACTCCTGAAGTCTATTAAATCTTGGTATAGGTCAAGATTTACAAATAGATATTCATCATACATCCTGAAAACATCACAAAAGCTTGTAGCCAATATCAATCAAATAGTTTCTGGAGAAAGATGCCAAATTTCAAGCAAATGATGTTAAATTGATTTTGAATTTTTTATAATATATGTTCTATAATGATTTTGAATATTCTGTATGAAAACATAAAATTATATACTTTTTATCTATAGTTCCTATCTGATTTATATTTTGTAAATAAAAACAAATATTTTTAAATGGTCAAATATGTAATAATAATAAAGTTTTTACATATTTATTATATCTGGTTTCTGTCTGATTTTTATGTGGTGTTGAAATTATTAAAAAATATATATACAAACGTGTAGTTTTCTAGGTCACTGTGACCCACAGGAATTCTTACATACTGTGTAGTGGCTTCCATTTCCATTTGTGTTTCACACTGCCATCTTACAGACTCTACATCAGCAATTTATGATGAATTTCTGTATGCATATTATTTAAAAACAAAAAGTACTGCTCATGAATTTGCTTGTAGCATTTTTGTATCTCTTAAATGAGTGTGAGTAGTATACTTAAAAATATAAATTATTCATTAAAATTGACGCACTATGTGTATGTGTTTTGCATTTGTAGCTGAGGTTTGCCTTTTTTTTAATATCTTAATTGATTCATGTCTCCATCACATCCCTTACTGACAAAATAGCAGTATCTTACCTATTTTTAGTTTCTTTGAAAGCATTTTTTATTACTAGTCAGAGATATTTGGCTAAATATCATCTAACTACCTTGAACTAGAGAAAAATCTATCTCCAGTTTTAGTCACTCATCTAGGGTTTACAAGCCTTTAGTTTAACAAATTTGTCATACTTCTGACTAACGACCCTGATAGTGTCCTTTTGTTTCCTGTGAAGTTAAAATTATGTTTTCCTGACCCTCCCCCCAATTTTGTACCTTCATTCTGTTTTTTTTTCCTAATTTATCCTGTGCATAACATGTTGAAATGTGGTTATTTGCACATCGTTTACCTCCTTAGTCTGTGAGCTCCATGAGAGCTCACACACACCTTTATTTGTATCCCCAGCACTTAGTATGATTTTTGGAGCAGAATAGATGCTTAATAAATGTTTATTGACTATTGATTATGTGGTATTCTTTTGTTCTATGAAGTCATTTTTAAGCACTACATATGGAGTTTAAATAAATGTTATTTAATAGAAAAATGGGGTGTCATTTATGTAAATTTGGTTTCAGTGGAGTAGAAAAGTGTTGGAAATTACAGGAATCCCAAGACCAACTTCCTTCAAATTGTTCTTTAGTATCAGCTTCATAGAATAATGGGAGCCCACAATATTGAAAAATTCATTTTTTTCCTCAATAGGCAAGTAAAAGACCAAAATAAGAAGGTTGCCAATCTGAAGCACAAGGAGCAGGTGGAGAAAAAGAAGAGCGCACAGATGCTTGAGGAGGCTCGGAGGAGGGAAGACAATCTCAATGACAGCTCTCAGCAGCTCCAGGTCAGAGCTGAAAGAAAACATCGATGGGGGTGCTGGGGATCTATAATGACCTGTTGTTTTCTATGCTTGGGTGTCTCTCCCTATTTCTTTTTGCTGCCTTCTTCCACTGTTGGTCCCAGCTGAGCTCAAGCCTCCCCTTAGTTAGTGCCTGTCTGCCTCTGCTACCTTCCTTCTACTGATACTTGATACTTTTATTCCATCTAGCATTAACATATTCCCTTTCATTCTAGATCCTCTCAAAGTGTTGTTATCTTGTGCTCATGAAAACCAAGATCCCTCATAAAATCACTGCATCCTTGGCCCACATCTTTAGTATCTGGGAACTGTCCATGAAATATTGGCCAAGAGGGAAAGTGAACATACTTCTTGTTCCACATTGTCATTTACTAGTCCTCTCTCTGCCACTTTACTTAGCTGTCTTCCTTTGTGCTCCATTCTACTTCTCTTTATTATTTGAGCAAATATCAACAGGCCCCTAAGTCATTCTTCCTGTTTTCTTAAGAACTTTAGTTCTTAGTTCATAGTCCCTTTCCACTACAAATCTTGCTCTTATATTTGAGAACTTTATTGATGCTGTAATTTTTTTCATTTGTTTTGGTTTTTTCCATTTTTTCATTAATATTTTGCTGTACCCTCACCAAGATGCTGTTTTCCCACTTTTTTTTAACTTCCTCATCTCTTATCTCAGTTGAATCTACTTGAGCAGTTGTAGATGTGAAAGATCATGGAATCACCCATAACTAAGTTACCTCAATAATCCTAGTCTGAAATTCTTCTCTCTGATAATAACCATCTGTTCTCTTATCTTTCCTTCTGCTTCATTCAATAAGTGTTTGTTCTTACCAAGGCAAACACTTGATTTCAGTGCCCTCACTTCAGTCACTCTTCCCGTTATTTTCTTTGTCCTTCACCCCTGTTACGGACTTTTCCTTTCTCTCCACTAATCCACCATAAATTGTATTGTAATTGAGGCACTTACCTGTATTCTTCTTGTTCATTAAACAGACTCATGACTCTTCTCCCTGTTTCTGGTCTCTGTCTTTTTCAGCTTTCTTCTCCATGATTCCCATAGTAACCTTCCATGTTGTTGGGCTGTCACTTACCTGCTTAAAAATCTTCAGGAGATCACTGATGCCTCAAGGCAAAATATGAACTCAGTTGTTTGGCATAGGAAGCCCTCCACTCTTTCATTGCAGCTCTCCTTTCTAATTCAAATTTCATACAAACTAATGTGCTAACCATTCTCTGAACTTGGCATTCCATATCCTTTATCTCCCCTTAATCAGACTGTTTCACTTTCTTCTTTCATCATTCAAAGTTGAAACGTTTTTTGTTCCGCTAAGGGCTAATGCAATCACTCCTTGACAGTAATAACTGCCAACTTGGCAGAGTTTGTTCTGAGACAAGCAGAATTAGGTTGTTTGCATGTGTTTATTTCTCTCAAAGCAAGCAGACATGCATACATTTGGAAATGAGCTCACTTTGGGGTACAGCTTCACAGATGATATGCCTATGGAGCAAGGGAAAGCTTCCCTCCCCTCTGACTCAGGATGCTCATGTCATCAAAAATTATAGTTTCCATAGGACAAGAAGGCACCCCCAGGATGTCATAAAGTAAGAATGTCAAGGTAGTGTCTTCATAAGAGCATTCCATAAAACAAAAAGATGAGAGAAATACCAATCAAGATGGTGTCTGGTTCAGCTTGCTTTGTCTTTATCAGTCATAAACTGGAGCATGCTCCCAGTCAGCTTAATTTTGGGGTTCTGTCAGAGAGCATACAAAGGATTATGGTATGTTAACTCACAGTGGGCCAAAATGCCCTTTTTTGATTGGCCAATAAGGGTTTTAGGGTTCTTTGTGTGATGGGGGGTTTCAAATTGGTTCTACATCTCTGATATTCATAAGTTACTTTAAAGTTTACAAAGTACTTTACATAAGTTTTCTACTTGAAACTCCTGAAAAGCTATTGAAGTAGAGCTAATAGGCAATATTATTTCCATTTTATAGCTAAGGTTAAATACTCAAAAGTTAAAATAATTCATTCATACTCATTCATGTTTCACAGCTAGGTAATGTCAGAGATGGTACCCAAACCTTCTTGACTTCACCCTTTTATCCACTTCTTCATTGTCTAAGCCAGGTTGCCTTCTTATGGATGATGAGGATAATGATGACAAATATTATTATGTTATCTTGAGTATGAGACATTGGGCATCTATCACATTCCTGCTATAATCAAAGAACTGTGCCAGGTGAAGGGTGATTCAGTAACATTAGCACCAATCAGAGTCTTTTCCCTCACATAATGGGTGCTAAATGTTTGCTGAAATGTACTAAATTTCTCCTAGACCTATTAGCATTTTTACAAAAAAAAGCTTTGCAGGGAGAGGGAAAATTTAACTTCATTTCCCCTGCCTCTTTCCTTAATCTGCTAGCCCCAGCATGGTTCTTTGGAGTCCTATAATTTAGTTTAATATAAAAGATGTGTTTGTAAAAGTGTTTTGAGTTTTTATGCATTAAATTGTGTGCGTCTGGCATGGGAGAGAGGGTGAGGGGAATGGGAGCTATTGAAAGATCAGTTTTCTATGCTCAATTTTTTGGAAAAGCTGAACTTTATTTTTCCCTTTTTTAAATGGGGTTGGGGAGACCAAGCTTGTTATTTTATCGGTATAGGTCAACAGTCTCCAAAGTTGAGTCTGTGGAACAGAATGATCCAAGGAGAAGAATCACATCCTACAGTCCCTTTGATAACCAATTAACAGCGTGTCTTTAGCACCACTATGCCATACCCTTCAAATCCCTCTCATTCTGCTCCTAATTACAGCTCTCTTTCCCTAGCTTAACCAGGATTATTCATTTTAGGGCATGAGAGATCTAACTTAACTGAGTCTAGGGGCCACACCAGCTGCACCAGTTTACCCCCCAATCCCTTTCCCTCCAGCCTGTCCACTTGATCACCACTGAGTACAGTATCTTCTCAGTAACCACTCCCCTTACCTCATTTTTAGTAGCACAGAATGAAAAGGCATGATGGACTATGACTTTTATTTCCTACCAAAATCATCCTTCTTTCACATTTCTGAGGTTCCATTTGGGTTAATACTTTTAACTCTACCAGGTTCTCAATTTACTCCTTATTCTCAATTCTTCATTAATTGAAACTGATCACTTCAAAGTTACCAAAGATCTTTTAATTACCAAGTCTGATAATCTTTTCTCAATCCTTCTTATTGCATTCTCTTCAGCACTTGACATATTGACCACCCTCTCCTCCAGTATACTATTCTGTTTGGATTATCATGCCATTGATGTCTCTTGATTTTCCTTAACCAGTCTGACTGTTCCTTCTCATTCTCCATTGCTGGCTCTTCTTTACTATTACATCCACTCCCTGTGGACATAATGCCTTTGTCTTCTCTATACTTAAGAAATTGTTGCCTTTATCACCTCCCATTAGTTTAATTATCAGCTTTCAAATCTATCTTATCTGTCTGTATATTCAGTGTAAATCTCTCTTTTGAATTCAAGTCCTATTCCTTGAACTGCCTACATTTTGAATTAGATGTTCTTTAGACTCTTCATTCAGCATATTTGCAGCAGTATTTATCTTTTCCTCCACACTTTTAAGATCATCACCATCTTTCCACTCACCTAAGTTCTCAAACTTGATATTTTCCTTGATTCCTTGCTTTCCCTTATTTTACATAGGCAGTTAGTTGCCAAACCTTGCCTTTTCAACCTCTGTCAAATCTGTCCCCTTCTCTCTACAAACATAGCTGTCATAGTTCAGGCCCTTTTCACCTCTTAACTGGACTTTTGCAGAAGCTTCCTAATTATTCTCTGTATCCCAGATAATGCAGTCCTAATAATCCAAGACATCTTCCACATTGCCAAAACGATTTGCGTACGACAGGCTCTCTATTGCCTCTAAAATCAAATATCTCTCTTTTTTTGGCACAAATTTTAGGATGTACTTCTTAGCATAGCAGTTGTGTACATAGTTTATAAAAAAGTAAATATACATATATTGGACTTATATGTGCGTACTTTTTTTTTATTGGTTGAGGTGTATGATCAAAAATGTTTGGTGACGACTGGTATAGTGAACTTGCAGTAATTCTATTTATGAAAACAGGTCAAATCTGCTTTGCTTAAAGTAATTGTTCAGGGTAAGATAGCCACTCTGTGCCATAGGTAGAACGCCAACCCAGTTTTTTGTAGCTGTAAAACTAGTACTTCTCTGATCATTTTGCTACATTATTTCACTTCTGTAAAGCAAAAATTCATATGTAATTCACTGGTTGAGTTGAATTAGCCTCAACATTTGGTGTTTTAAGAAGGTGCTTTGTTTGTTTCTCTCAAATCCCATTGAAAAACCTCTGATTATTAGGTTCTTATTGCTTCCCATAGTTGTCAGCTGGTTATATATGATATTGTGGTTTCCTCTGCCATAATATTCTAACATTTGCAGTTATGACTATGGAATCATTTAGATTACTTGGAAGCATTTGGATTCAGTAAGTAGATTAGAGGTTGAATTTGGGGTGAAAGTTTGCAAAATTTGGGAGAAATTGATAAAAATTTGAAGAACAATCTCTTAAGTCCTGATACAGGTTCAGATTGTGTTAGTGTGTAAGAGAAGTAAAATGAAGGACAATTATAGAGAATAGGAAAAGTTTAAGGAAAATTAGAGAAGAGAATCAAAGGAGGAAGATAGAAGGAGAAGATAGTTGGAAAGATAGAATAAGGTAAATTAGAAAAGGTTAGTGAATAATTAGTGTTAATCAGATTGAGTGGATTGCTACCATAAAATGGCAAAACCAACTGGAGATTGATATGGGCATGAAAGGGAAGACGGAGATTTGTGTCTGTGGCTGTGCAGATGTTGAGAGTAAGGAAAAGGAATGTGAGTAAGGTTGTAAATTGGTTAAAAAATGATAATTGATCAAAAAGTTTTACTTGAGTGGTTAGGGTTGTAAAACCTAAGCATACACTTAAAGCTTTGTAAGAACCGAGGCTGGAAATCTTTACCGTTATAGAGAATAAAGAAAGTTATACAAGGCATCAAATGTAAGATGTTTGTATTTTTGCCATGGCCAAGTGACTGTTACCTGTTTTCTTCTAAGTACAGGCTGATCTTGCTTCTTTAGGAGAAAATTAAGAGACTGGAGGAACACCCCTCTACTTTCCGGTATGCTGGGGATTAGAACGGTTCCTAAAGGAAAACAAGGTTTCAGTGGGGAAACAAAGTGTCTTAGGTTGAGGAGGAGAAGGAAAGACTTTCTTGCCTTGTCAGGAAGGTGAAGAGTATTCAGAAGTGAAAGAAAAGGGAAAGAAAAGCTCTGCAATTAGAGCTTTAAAAGAGACTTGTTCTGACAAGGTTGTCCTCCTAAGAGTGATATAATAGGGCAATAGAAGTTATCAGCTTCATCCGTTGAAAAGTTAAGTAACTGAAAAGTTGTTAGATAATTGCAGGCTAAAAAATAATGCATCGACTAGATGTTACATCAGCAAGGATGTTTCACGTTAGGCAAAGCATAGGACATCTCCAGTGACTAAGTGGTTATAAGACAGTCATCTGCTCGTGTTGAACAAGAGGTAATGCTCTGCAGATACAAAAGTAAGTTGGGGGATTTTCCATGTAATTGAGTCACCTCTGACACATTGGGCTTGGTCACTGTGGCAGGGAAGAACAAGTATACAGGACCTCTAATTAACTTCCTATGAGTAAACAAATAAACCTAAAATCTGCAGCTCACAGCTCTGGGGCATAATATACAGAACTTATAATCACTATCCCTATGAAATCATATCAGACTGATTAATGTTGTTTAGAATAGAGAAGGGTTCCGGATGAATTGTTTCTCACACATATGTAAATATGCTAAATTTAAGCAAAAGATAATAGGATATGATAGGAATGATAGGATAATAGGAATGAATGGTCCTCATGTAATTATGTTTAACATAATCATGAGAAAGAATAGAAAAGAAAGTATCATTCCCTAATATGTTAAGAATTTTATGTTAGATTGAGAGAAAAAAACATTAGGAAGTCCAGAAGGAATCACAAACAGGAGAACTGTGAAAATTACATATTGAGTTTGTTACACACACACACACACACACACGTATATAGGCAGCTCTGGAGTCAAGAAGACTCATCTTCCTGAGTTCAAATCTCATTTCTGACTTACTAGCTTTGTTACACTAGGTAAGTCACTTCTTCACCTCTGTTTGCTCATCTGTAAAATGAGCAGGAGAAGTAATGGCAAACCATTCCAGTATCTTTGGCAAGAAAACCCTAAATGATGTACAGTCAGACAACTAAACAACAACAGCAAAAATATTCACATATATGTATACATGAAGGCAAGCTATATATGTCATGGAGATCTGCTATTTCATGTAATGTTCTCTTTTTCTTTTCTACTATGTATATGAAAATTCTCATTTTATTTGGAATTCAGTAAGAATTGTCTATAAAAATAGACAGTTTTGTCTATTTTTGTATAAAAAAATTAAAATTTTTGGAAGGGTTACTGGAAGACTGGCATACTAGTGCACTGTTGGTGGAGTTGTGAATTGTCCTAGCCATTACGAAAAGTAATTTGGAATTGTACTGAAACATCAGTAAACTTTTAAAGAAAGGAGAACCTTACTCTCATTGGATTTCCCTCAGAGAGAGAATAACATACAAACTCAATTCGGTGTAGAAATCTATTTTGCCCTATAGGAAATATGAGGGAAAAAGGGAAAGAAATGGGAGGGGAAGCTGGATAGAAGGGACAGCAGAAGAGAGGGAAAAAGTAGTAGGGAAAGGAGAAAGAAAAGGGAGGAAGGCTAATAGAAGGAATAGAAGATTGAAGGAGTTGATGGTCAAGCAAAATACTGGTGAAGAATGGAAGGGAGAAAGGAGGTAAAAAAGCATAAATGAGGAGAAAATAGGATGGAGAGAAAGATAGAGTTAGTAAAGACAAGTGTGAATGAAATGAACTCTCCCATAAAACAAAAGCTGATAGCAGAGTGAAGTAAACATCATAATTGTACAATATATTGTTTCCAAAAACACATCTGAAATAGAGAGCTATACCTGGAGTAAAGGTAAAAGGCTGGAGCTGAATATTTTATACTTTAGCTAAATTGAGAAAAAGAAATGTAGAGCCAGAGCAAAAGCAGAGACTTGCCACAGCTGTTCTCCAAAATCCAGTCAAATACTTGTATAAAATTACTCTAAACAAATTACAAAGTGACAGAGTGAAGCAAATATCCAGACCAAGGCAGCCTAGAAGATTGATGGGAAGCATCTATCATGCCAGGTTGGTAACAGAGTGTGGTCCAGTGTGGGCTGAGCTGGTACAGATGGGACCTGAGCAGGCTTAGGGGGGAGCTGAATATCTGGCACCTGTGTGGTTTCTAGACGTTATAACCCCACAATGCCAAGGACATATTGGAAATTAAGTGGAAAAATCCTGTCACACCTGTGTGAGAGATTAGAGTGGTCCAATGCCAGGGCAGCAGGAGGGGGTAGAGGAGCCCACAGCAGTGGCAGCAGCAGAACAGTAGCAGCAGGGGCAGTGGCAGCTGCCACTGGAGCTCTAGGCACACAGATTGAGGGGGAGGGGATTGAGCAGCTGTCTGACAGTAGATCTTCCACCCACACTGGAAGCAGAGAACTACCTTGCCTAAGAGCTCAAAAGTCAAGTAAATGGCTGGGGAAATAAGCAAAAACCAGAAAAAGAATCAGACTATAGAATCTTACTTTGGTGATAAGGAAGACCAAAATATACAAACAAAAAGGCTCCAAGAAAAACATGAATTAGGCTCAGGACATGGAGGCCCTCGATAAGGATTTTGATAATCAAGTAAGAGACGTAGAGGGAAAATTGGGAAGAAAAATGACAGTGATGCAAGAAAATCATGAAAAACGAGTCAACTGTTGGTAAAGGGGACCCAAAAAAATGCTGAAGAAAATAACACCATAAAAAATAAACTAGCCCATATGGCAAAAGAGATCCAAAAAGCCAATGAGGAGAAGAACACCTTAAAGAACAGAATTGGCCAAATGGAAAAGGTGTTCCTCCAAAAGCTTCACTGAAGAAAATAGTTCCTTAAGGATTGGAATGGAGCAGATGGAAACTAATGACTTTATGAAATTGACAAAGAAAGCCAAAGGAATGAAGAAATAGTAGGCAATGTATGAAGTATCTCATTGGAAAAAAAAATTGACCTGGAAAATAGATCTAGTAGACAGTTTAAAATTTATGGGATTACCTAAAAGCCATAATCAAAAAAGAGCCTAGACACCATCTTTCAAGAAATTATCAAGGAAAACTCTCCTGATATTGTAGAACCAGGTGGTAAAATAAATATTGAAAGAATCCACCAATTTTGCCTCCTGAAAGAGATCTCAAAAGGAAAAGTTATAGCAATATTGTAGGCAAATTCCAGAGCTCCCAGGGCAAGGAGAAAATATTGCAAGCAGCTGGAAAGAAACAATTTGAGTATTGTGGAAACACAATCAAGATTACACAAGATCATCTAACAACTTCTACATTAAGAGACCAAAGGGCTTGGAATATAATATTCCAGAGGTCAGAGAAGCTAGAAGTAACACCAAGACTCACTTACCCAACAAAATTAAGCAGTACTAAAGGGGAAAAATTGGTCATTCAGTGAAATAGAGGATTTTTCAACCATTCTTATTTTTCCTTGTCTCCTTGTTATTTTATTTGTTTTCAGTGTTCTACAGTCACTTCCACATAACTTAGATTTTTTTTTCTCTCTTCCACTTCCCACCTCCTTTCCCTGAAACGACATACAGTTTTATATAGGTTCTACACATGCATTCCTATTAAATATATTTTTGCCTTAGTAATGTTGTGTAGAAGAGTTAAAATGAATGGGTGAAATCATGAAACAAACCAAAATGTAATAAAAAGAAACTGATCTGTTACATTCTGCAGTTGAATTCCATAGTTCTTTCTCTGGTTGTGGAAGACATTTTGCCTTAAGAGACTGTTGGGAATTTTTTAAGTCCTTGCATTGCAATGAAGTTCTAAGTCTACCAGAAAAAAATCCACACACACTATGGTTGTTGCTGTACAAAGTTCTTCTGCTCATTTCACTCAGCATCACTTCATATAAGTCTTTCCAGGCCTCTCTGAAGTCTTCCTGTTCATTATTTCTCATAGCACAGTAGTATTCCATTACATTCATATACTACAATTTATTCAGCCATTTCTCAATTGATGGGCATCCCCTTGATTTCCAGTTTTTGGCCACCACAGAGAGCTGCTATAAGTATTTTTGTACATTTGGAACCCTTTCCCATTTTTATGATCTGTTGGGGATACAGTCCTAAAAGTGATATTGCTGGGTCAAAGAGTGTGCACATTTTTGTAGTCCTTTGGTCATAGTTCCAAATTGCTCTCCAGAATGTTTGGATCAGTTCATAGCTCCACCAACAATGAGTTAGTGTTTCAACTCTCCCACATCTCCAACATTTATCATCATCCTGTTTTGTCATGTTAGCCAATCTGATAAGTGTGATGTGGTATCTCAAGAGTTGTTTGACTTGCATCTCTGTAATCAGTAGTGATTTAGAGCATTTTCTCATATGACTATAGGTAGCTTTAATTTCTTCCTCTGAAAACTGCCTGTTCATATCCTTTGACCATTTATCAATTGGAGAATGACTTGTGTTTTTGTACATTTAACTCATTTCTCTGTATATTTAGAAATGAGACCTTTATCACAGACACTAGTTGGCAAAAATTCTTTCCCAGTTTTCTGCTTCCCTCCTAATTTTGGTTGACTTAAGTTTGGTTGTGCAAAAACGTTTCAATTTAATGTAATCAAAATTATCCATTTTGCACTTCATAATGTTTTCTATCTCTTGTTTAATTAAAATTCTTCCCTTCCCCATAAATCTGATAAATACACTATTGCTTGCTCCACAGTTTTGTTTATAGTATCAATCTTTATACCTAGATGATCATCTACCCATTTGGGCTTTCTTCTTGTATATGGTGTCAGGCATTAGTCTGTGTCTAGTTTCTGCCACACTCTTATCCAGTTTTCCCAGCAATTTTTGTCAGACATTGAGTTCTTATCCCAGAAGCTGGGATCCATGAATTTATCAAACAGTAGATTGCTGTATTCATTGACTGTTGTGTCTTGAGTACCTAACGTATTCCACTGGTCTACCCTTCTGTTTCTTACCCAGTACCAAATTGTTTTGATAATTGCTGCTTTATAATACAATTTTGAGATCTGGTAGAGCTAGGCCACTTTCCCTAGCATTTCTTTTCATTACTTCCCTTGATATTCTGGACCTTTTGTTCTTGCAGATGAATTTTGGTATTATTTTTTCTAGCACTAGAAAATAATTATCTGATAGTCTGAGTGGTATGGCACTGAATAAGTAAATTAACTTAGGTAAAATTGTCATTTTTATTATATTGGCTCAGCCCACCCATGAGCAACTGATGTTTTTCCTCTTTCTTAGATGTGCGACAATTGTTTTGTAATTGTGTTCATATAGTCCCTGGTTTTGTTTTGGCAGGTAGACTCCCAAGTATTTTATAGTGTCTACTATAGCTTTAAATGTGATTTCTTTTCTACCTCATGCTGTTGGGCTTTGTTAGTAAAATATAGAAATGCAGAAGATTTGTGTGGGTTTATTTTGTAACCTGCAACTTTGCCAAAGTTGTTTATTATTTCTAATGGTTTTTTACTTGATTCTCTGAGATTCTCTAAGTATATCATCATATCATCTGTAAAGAGTGTTAACTTAGTTTCTTCTTTGCCTATTCTAATTCCTTCTATTTTTTTATTGCTAGAACTAACATTTCTAGTACCATATCGAATAATAGTGGTGTTAATGGACATTTCTTGTTTCACCCCAATCTTACTGGAAATGTATCTAGCTTATCCCCATTGCATATAATGCTTCCTGAAGGTTTTAGGTAGATACTGCTTATTATTTTGTGGAAAGTTTCATTTATTTCTATATTGTCTAGTGTTTTCAATAGGAATAGGTGTTGTATTTTGTCAAAATCTTTTTCTGCATCTATTGAGATAATTATGTGGTTTCAGTTAGTTTTGTTGTTGATATGATCAATAATGTTAATAGTTTTCCTAATATTGAGGTAGCCCTGCATTCCTGGTGTAAATCCTACCTGATCAGAATGTACTGTTCTCATGATAAATTGCTGTATTCTTTTTGCTAAAATCTTATTTAAATTTTTTGTATCTATATTTATTAGAGAAATTGGTCTATAATTTTCTTTCTCTGTTTTGACTCTTCCTGGTTTAGGTATCAAAATCATATTTGTATCATAAAAAGAATTTAGGAGAACTCCTTCCCTATTTTTCCCAAATAGTCTATACAGTATTGGAATTAACTGCTCTTTAAATGTTTGATAGAATTCAGTTGTGTATCCATCAGATCCTGGAGCTTTTTTCCTAGGGAGTTCATTGATGGCCTGTTCAGTTTCTTTTTCTAAGAAGGGGTTATTTAAGTACTGAACTTCTTCTGTTAATTTGGGCAATTTATATCTTTTAAAATAATAATCCGTCTCATTTAGATTGTTGAATTTATGGGCATACAGTTGGGCATAGTAATTTCTTATTATTGTTTTAATTTCCCCCTCATTGGAGGTGAGTTCACCCTTTTCATTTTTGATATTTGTAATTGGGTTTTCTTCTTTCTTTTTTTAAATCAAATTGACCAAAGATTTATCAATTAAATTGTTTTTTTTTTCATAAAACCAACTCTTAGTTTTACTTATTAGTTCAATAGTTTTCTTAATTTCGGTTTTATTAATCTCTCTTTTGGTTTTCAGTATATCTAATTTGGTATTTACTTGGGGATTTTCAATTAGTTCTTTTTCAAGCTTTTCCAGCTGCTTGCCCAATTCGTTGATCTCTTCCTCCAAGTGGTATAACATCCAGATTCTTAGAGGAGAAGTTAAGGGAATTACAGGAAGAAATAGACAGCAGAACTATACTAGTGGAGGACCTCAACCTCCCCTTCTTTGAACTTGATAAATCTAAGCCTCAAGGTAAACAAGAAAGAAGTTAAGGAGGTGAATAAAACTCTGGATAAGGTTGATATGATAGATCTCTGGAGAAAACTGAATGGGGATAGAGAGGAATATACCTTTTTCTCAGCAGTCCATGGCACATATACAAAAATTGACCATGTACTAGACCTTAAAAACCTCACAGTCCAGTGCAGAAAGCTAGAGATAGTTAATGCATCCTTCTCAGATCATAATGCAATAAAACTTAAATGTAATCAAAGCCCGTGGAAATATAAACCAAAAACTAATTGGAAACTAAACTATCTAATCCTAAAGAATGAGTGGGTTAAACAACAAATTATAGAAACAATCAACAACTTCATTCAAGGGAATGACAATAATGAGACAACCTACCAAATCTTATGGGATGCTGCAAAAGCAGTTCTTAGGGGAAGTTTTATATCTTTGAATGCCTACATGAATAAAATAGAGAAAGAGGAGATCAATGAATTGGGCATGCAGCTGAGAAAACTTGGAAAACATTTTCAGTCATTCTTGATGGAAAGACCAGAACTGAATAGAAAATTTGTGTTTCAAACACAGGAATCAAGGGAAGCATGAAAAGTAAACAGGAAGGAGAAATCCTAAGGGACTTAACTAAAGTTGAACTATTTACATTCCTATTTGGAGAAATAATATTTGTAAATTCTGAGACTTTTCTCAGTGTTTGGGTAGTTAGAGGGATTATACACACACACACACACACACACACACATGGCACAAGGTGAGTTGAATATGAAGGGATGATATCTAAAAAAAATAAAATTAAGGGATAATAGAGGAATTTATTGGGAGGAGAAAGGGAGAAATAGAATGGGGGAAATTATCTCTCACATAAAAGAGATGAAGGGGAAGAAGGCAGAAGTGAGAGGTAAAAAGTGAACCTTACTTTTATCAGATGTAGCTTTAAGGAGGGAATAACAAATACAGTCAATTTGGCATGAAAATCTGTCTTTCACTAAAGGAAAGTACAAGGGAAGGGGTAAGTGGGGGGGAGATTTTGGGGTATGATACAAGGGAGGGCAAATGGGAGCGAGGGGTAATTAGAAGTAAACACTTTTGAGGAGGGACAGGGTAAAAAAAAAGAAAATAAAATAAATGGGGGACAGGATAGGATGGAGGGAAATATAGTTAGTCTTTCACAACCTGACTGTTATGTAGGTGTTTTGCATGACTACACATGTATAACTTATATCAGATTCCTTATTTTTTCAATGAAGGTGGGTTGGGAGGGAGGGAGAAATATTGGAGCTCAAAGTTTTAAAAATGAATATTAAAAGTTGTTTTTACATGCAACTGGGGAATAAGATATACAGGCAGTGGGGCATAGAAATCTATCTTGCCCTATAATAAGGTAGAAGGGAAAGGGATAAGAAAAGGGAGGGGTGTGATAGAAGGGAGGACAGATTGGGGGAAGGGA
This sequence comes from Potorous gilbertii, assembly GCA_028658325.1. Taxonomy (NCBI): domain Eukaryota; kingdom Metazoa; phylum Chordata; class Mammalia; order Diprotodontia; family Potoroidae; genus Potorous; species Potorous gilbertii. The sequence continues at coordinate 25,081 of JAQQSK010000195.1, forward strand.
TAATCAGAATACTTGCTCTCCTGGGGTAGGTGGAGGGGAAAGATGGCGAGAAAATTTGGAACTCAAAATCTTGTTGAGATGAACGTTGAAAACTAAAAATAAATTAATTTTTAAAAAGCAGGGCAACAATTCTGGTAGACAAAGGAAAAGCAAAAATATATCTAATTATTAAGAGATAAAGAAGGAAACTATGTCCTGCTAAAAGGTACCATAGGCAGTGAAGGAATATCAATACTACACATGTATGCACCAGGTGTTATAGTATCCAGATACTCGGAGGAGAAATTAAGTGAGTTATGTGAAGAAATAGAGGACAAAACGTACTAGTGGGGGACCCGCTCTGAACTAGATCATATCCAACCATAATATAAACAAGAAAGAAGTTAAGGAGGTGAATAGAATTTTTGAAAAGTTAAATATATTAGACCTGGAGAAAATTGAGTGGGAATATACCTCTTTCTCAGCAGTACCATCAAACAAAAATTGATCATCTACTAGAGCATAAGAACCTTGAAATCTGATGCAGAAAGGCAAAAATATTAAATGCAGAGTTTTCAGATCATGATGCAATAAAAATCACATGCAGTAAAGGGACATGAAAAGGTAGACTAATTAATTGGAAACTAAATAATCTAATACTAAAGAATGAGTGAGTCAAACATAAAATCATAGAAACAATCGATAACTTCATCCAAGAGAATGACCACAGTTAGGCAATATACCAAAAGTTATGGGATGCGGCCAAAGCATTTCTTAGAAGAAATTTTATATCTCTAAATACTTACATGAATAAAATAGAGAAAGAGAAGGTCAGTGAATTAAGTGTGCTATGCTTGAAAAAGAACAGACTAAAAATCTCCAATTAAATACCAAATTAGAAATTCTGAAAATCAAAGGAGAGAGTAATAAAATTGAAATTAAAGGGCATAGAGCCAAGGTAGTGGAGTAGGAGGATGGACCTGCTCTAGCTATCTCCCCATAGCTTTAAAATACCTGCAAAAAATACTCGAAAAAAATTCTAGAACAGAAGGAGACACAAAATGACAGAACGAAACAGTTTTCCAGCCCAAGACAGCCTAGAAGGCCGACAGGAAAGATGTGTTGCACTGAGCTCAGAGTGTAGTGCAGCCCAGCATGGGCCACATGGCATGGACAGGACTGGAACAGGCTTCAAGACATTGAATCACGGGTAGCTACTGCAGTTTCCAGATTTCCCAACCCACAAACGCCAAAGACAGCTTCAAAAGTCAGTAAGAAATTCTTTCACCTTGGTGAGAGGGTAGCCCCAGGGTGGCAGCAGCCACTGCAACAGCATCCGCTTTTTGGAGCCCTCAGGCTAAAAACTCTGGGGGAATCGATTGGCTGATCTGGGTCTCAGTCCTGTATGACAGTCCTGGAGTGAGGAGGAGCGCTCGCATGGCAGAACTGGTGGCGACTTTGGAGGGGGAATCCTACTCACAGTTGCAGGGAAGAAAAGAGTGCTTTTAATTGTTTACAGACTAGAGTGCAAGCCAGGGGAGAAATAAACTCCTCTCTCTTGATTGTGCCACTTTGGAGGAACTGAGAACTTACAAGTCCCTAGAGATATCTCAGAGAACAACTGCACAAAATCTTTGAAGCTTAGGGTAGTATACCCTACACTTGCCAAGGACTCAAAAGTCAAGTAACTGGCTGGGAAAATGCCCCAAAACGGGGAAGAAATAAGACTATAAAGATTATTTCTTGGTGAAAAGGTATTTTCCTTCCATCCTTTTGGATGAGGAAGAACAATGCATACAATCAGAAGAAGATACCCCGGTCACGACTTTTACATCCAAAGCCATGCCAAAAAATATGCAATGGTCTCAGGCCATAAAAGAGTACAAAAAAGGATTTTGAATATCAAATAAGAGAGGTGGAGGAAAAATTGAGAAGAGAAATGAGAGTGATGAGAAAATCATGAAAATCAAGTTAACAGCTTGCTAAAGGAGACCTAAGAAAATGCTGAAGAAAATAACACCTTTAAAAATAGACTAATCCAAATGGCAAAAGAGGTCCAAAAAGCCAAGGAGGAGAAGAATGATTTAAAAAGCAGAATTAGCCAAATGGAAAAGGAAGTTCAAAAGCTCACTGAAGAAAATACTTCTTTAAATATTTGAATCAGATGGAAGCTAATGACTTTATGAGAAAGCAAGAAATTATAAAATAAAACCAAAAGAATGAAAAAATAGAAGCCAATGTGAAATAACTCATTGGAAAAACTATTGAACTGGAAAAGAGATTCAGGAGAGATAATTTAAAAATTATTGGTCTACCTGAACACCATGATCAAAAAAAGAACCTAGACATAGAATCCAAGAAATTATCAAGGAAAACTGCCCTGATATTGTAGAACCAGAGGGTAAAATAGACATTGAAAGAATCCCCCAATTGCCTCCCGAAGGAGATTCCCAAAGAAAAAGTCCTAACAACACTGTAGTCAAATTGCAGAGCTCCCAGATCGAGGAGAAGCAAGCCAGAAAAAAACCTCCCAGGTCAAGGAGAAGCAAGCCAGAAAGAAACAATTCAAGTATTATGGAAATACTATCAGGATAACAGATTTAGCCGCTTCTAAACTAAGGGATCAAAGGTCTTGGAATATGATATTCCAGAGGTCAGTGGAGATAGAATTGAAACCAAGAATCACCTACCCAGAAAAACTGAGTATAATACTTCATGGGGAAAAAAAAAGTCATTTAATGAAATAGAGGATTTTCAAGCATTCTTGTTGAAGAGATCAGAGCTTAATAGAAAATTTAACTTTCAGATACAAGAATCAAGGAAAACATGAAAAGGTAAACAGGAACAAGAAGCCTTATGGAACTCATAAAAATTGAATTGTTTACATTCCTATATGGAGAGATGCTATTTTTAACTCATGAGACCTTTTTCAGTATTAGTTAGAGGGAATAAATCTATCTGTCTAGTTAGATAGATAGATAAGTGTATATATGTATGAGTGTGTATAACTGTATCTATTACATATGTACAGATATGTATATGTACTTGGGTGTATGTGTGTTCATATGTATGTGTGTATATATACATATATATGTACATATATATACATACATAGAGGATACAGGGTGAGCTGAATATGAAGGGAGAATACCTAAAAAATGATATTTACTGTTGAGTGGAATGTACTAAGAGTAAGAGAAAGGGAGAGAGAGAATGTAGCAAATCATTTCACATAAAAGGGCTTTTACAATGGAGGGGAAGCAGGGGGAGATGAAAGCTAAATCATAGGATTTGGCTTAAGGAAGGAATAACACGCACTCAGTTGGATATGGAAATCTGTTTTATCCTTCAGGAATGCAGGGGGAAGGGGATAGGAGAGGGAAGATAATAGAAGGGACAGCAAATTGGGGAAAGGGATAATCAGAAGCAAACATTATTGTGGGAGGGTGGGTCAGAGGACAGAATGGAATAAATAGAGGGCAGGATAAGACAAGGAGAAATGTGGTTAGTCTTTCACAACATAACTATTATGGAAGTGTTTTGCATGGTTGTACAGGCATGACCTATGTTTAATTGCTTGTTTTCTCAATGAGAGTTGGGGATGGGGAGGGAGGAAGAGAGAGAATATGGAACTCAGAGCTTTAATAATGAATGTTATTAGCATTAGTTATTAGCAATAGTTTTAGCATGCAACTGGAGAATAAAATCTGTAAATAGTGGGGTATAAAAATTTATTTTGCCTTATAGGAAAATAGAAGGGAGGGGGTGGAATAAGTGGAGTAGTAGAAAGGAGGACAGATTTGGAGGGAGGTGTAGATGGGAAGTATGGTGTCCTGGAGTGGAGGTGGGGAGAGTGGGGAGAAATTTTTAATTTGAATTCAAATTCTTGTGGAAGTGAATATTGGGAATTAAAAAATTGAAATAAAAACTATTGAACTAATAAATAAAACTATAAACTGGTTTTGTGGGGAAAAAAACCCCAATAAAATAGATAAACCTTTGGTTAATTTGATTTAGAAAGAAGAAAACCAAATTACCTGTATCAGAAATGAAAAGACTGAATTCACTACTAATGAAGAGGAAATTGAAAGAATTAGCTGCTATTTTGCCCAACTGTATGCCAGTAAATCTGACAATCCAAGTGAGATGACTGAATATTTATAAAAACATAAATTGCCCACATTAACTGATGAGGAAATAAAATAACCCCATTTCAGAAAAAGAAATTGAAAAAGGCATCAATGAACTACATAAGAAAAGAACTCTCAAGGCCAGATGGATTTACAAGTGAATTCTATCAAAAAAGAAGAATTAGTTTCAATACTATATAGACTGCTTGGAAAAATAAGCAAAGGAATCCTACCAAATTCTATTTGGTGATACAGATATGGTGCTGATACTTAAACCAGGAAGATCCAAAACAGAGAAAGAAGATTATAGACCAATCTACCTAATGAGTATAGATGCAAAAAAGTTAAATAAAATATTAGAAAAGATATTACTGCAACTTACCGCAGTAGGCTTTATACCAGAAATGTAGGACTGTTCAGTATTTAGAAAATGTTTGGCGTGATTGACTATATTAATAACAAAAATCATATGACTATTTCAATAGATGCAGGAAACACTTTGGACAAAATACAATACCCATTTCTGTTTAAAAATTAGAGAGCATAGGAATCAATGGTGTTTTCCTTAAAGTGGTAAGTAGCATCTATCGAAACCATCAGCAAGCATTATTTCTAATGAGGATAAGCCAGAAGCATTTCCAGTAAGATCAGGGGTGAAATAAGGATGTCCATTATCACCACTGTTATTCAATGTTGTACTAGAAATGTTAACTTTAGCAATAAGAGAAGACAAAGAAATTGAAGAAGTTAGAATAAACAATGAAGAAACAAAGCCATCACTCTTTGCAGATGATATGATGATATACTTAGAGAATCAACTAAAAAACTAGTTGAAATAATTAACTCTCTTAGGAAAGTTGCAGGATGTAAAATAAACTTGCATAAATATTTGCCATTTCTATATATTACTAACAAAGCCCAGCAGCAAGAGATAGAGAAATTCCATTTAAAGTAACTGTGGACAGTATAAAATATTTGGGAATTTATTTGCCAAGACAAACCAAGGAACTATTTGAACACAATTACAAAACACTTTTCACACAAATAAAGTCAGATATAAATAATTGGAAAAGCATCAGTTGCTCATGGGTAGGCTGAGCTAATACATTAAAAATGACAATTCTACCTAAATTAATGTACTTATTCAATGCTGTATCATTCATTAGAACTACTTGGTATTGACTAAGAAATAAGAGTTGTCGACCAGGGGAATAGATGAAATATACAAGACATGATAGTCAGTGACCATAGTAATCTACTGTTTGATAAACCCAAGACTCAAATGGAATAAAAACTCCTGGGAAAAATGGAAAGAGTATGGTAGAAATTAGGCATAGACCAACATCTTACACCATATACAGAGGTAATGTTAAAATGGGTACAGAATTTAGATATAAAGAGTGAAATTGTAAGCACATTAGGGGAACAAAGAATAGTTTACCTGTAAAATCTATGGAGAAGGGAAGAATTTATGACCAAAGAAAAGATAGAGAAATGCAAAGTAAACGATTTTGATTACATTAAATTAAAAAATTTTTGCATGAACAAAGCCAATGAAACCAAGATTAGAAGAGAAGCAGAATACTGGGAAACAATTTTTACAACCAATATCTAATAAACTTTCATTTCCAAAATATATACTGAAGTCTTTCCTCTTTATATTTTTCTTGAAATAATTTGGTGATATGAGGTTAATTATTTACTTATGGATTGCCTGGCATATCTTTATTTGCCTCTTTCTGTAATGTTTTACTTCAAATGGTTTGTTCTTATCTGTGTCTTTTTTTCTGTGATAGTTCAAATCTCTCTTTTTTTATTGAAATCTGTCATTTTTTTATTATTTATTTTTAACACAGTTTATAACAGATAAAGCAATTCAAACTTTTGGTCAGATGGTACTTCTTTTTAAAGCATTTACAATATGGACCACAAAAGAAATTTTTTTTTGAACATTAACTGAGACACAAATAATATTTATGTTGCTAACTTCACAAGCTCTTGACCTAATCATCTTTACAGTATTACTGAGAATTAAAGGACCCTGACTTAATATTGTTGGTCTAAAGTCCTGTGCCTAATAGCTTAATTTTAGACAACCTCAGATGTTCACCTACCCATAATCTATAATTGAATTGATCTGGTATTAAGCTTACAAATCTTTTGACTATAGGAAATTGCCACCAATAGTAAGAACATTGCAGGGACACAATATCTCCCCAACTTCATGTCAATTCCAGGCAGGATTAGATTGTCCACTTGCATTCAGTCAGGCTTAAAGTCTGTCAGGTGTCAGTGGGGAAATTGAGTCAGGAGAATCCCACCTCAGCCCATGCTGAACAGCTGCTCTCCCACCCTTCCCTTGAGATCACCTATGCAGTTCATACCAGCATCTCATCAGCTTACTGGCATCATGGATTGGAGGCTCAGATCACCTTTCTTGCTACCCATACCTGGAGTTAGACTCAGAAGAACAGTCACTTAATAGTCTCATAGCATCTAAAAAGGGCAAGTTCC
>JAQQSK010000196.1:0-31602 GCA_028658325.1 Potorous gilbertii
TTTCCTTGATAATTTCATGAAGAATGATGTCTAGGCTCTTTTTTGATCATGGCTTTCAGGTAGTCTCACAATTTTTAAATTGTCTCTCCTGGATCTCTTGTCCAGGTCAGTTATTTTTCCAATGAGATATTTCACATTATCTTCCACTTTTTCATCCTTTTGGGTTTGTTTTGTGATTTCTTGGTTTCTCAGAAAGTCATTGGCCTCCATGTGTTCCATTCTAATTTTGAGAGAACTATTTTCTTCAGTGAGCTTTTGCACCTCTTTTTCCACTTGGCTAATTCTGCTTTTGAAAGCATTCTTCTCCTCATTGGCTTTTTGAACCTCTTTTGACAATTGAGTTAGCCTATTTTTCAAGGTGTTATTTTCTTCAGCATTTTTTTGGGTTTCCTTTAGCAACGTATTGACCCGTTTTTCATGCTTTTCTTGCATCTCTGTCATTTCTCTTCCCAGGTTTTCCTCCATCTGTCTAACATGATTTTCAAAATCTTTTTTCAGCTTTTCCATGGCCTGAGCCCATGGAATATCGATTTCAGATCTTTGGGATATAGAGGCCTTGACTCCTATGTCTTTACCTGATAGTAAGCATTGTTCTTCCTCATCAGAGAGGAAGGGCGGAATCATTTGTTCCCCAAGAAGGTAACCTTCTATGATCTTATTTTTTTTTCCCTTTTCTGGGCATTTTCCCAGCCAGTTACTTGACTTGTGAGATTCCTGTCCACCCATGCCTAGATCTGCCCAGCTAGTGCTTGGGGTCTGAGATTCAAATGCTGCTCCTCAGCCTCAGGGCTTTCAGTGGTAGACCTGGCTGCTATTCAATGGGAACTTAAGTTCTGGTGCTCAGGTGGGTGCAGGGCCGCCTCCCAGGCTCAGTTCCCTTAGGAGGTTTATGCAGAGACCTTCTTTAATGGAGCTCCTGCTGAGCTCCTGCCTGCTCCGGGAGCCTCTGGCTGCCTGCTGCCTCTGCTGCTGCCTCCCGAGGGGGCCCGAGTCATGGAGACACCCTGCTCCCCTCTCAGCCAGTCCAGATGTCTCTCTCACTGACCTGTGCATCTGTGGGTGGAGGGACCTTCATGGCCTCTGGAGATTCTGTCCCTGAAGCCTGTTCAGTTCTCTTCCTCTTTGTGCTGCGTGGCCAGGGCAGGGCTTGGCTCTGCTCCTGTCTGGTGCACGATGGGCCTTTGGGGGTTGGTTTTTCAGGGCTCTCTGGAATGGAAATCTCCTTCACCCTGTTGCTGCATGACTTCCACTGTTCCAGAATTTGTTGGGAGTTCTTTTTATAGATAATTATGGGCTGTGGGTTTGGAGCTAACATATGTGAGTCCTTCTATTCCACCATCTTGGCTCCACCCCTAGGCTAGTGAACATGGAAGACATTAAGATTGCATCTTTTCTTCAATATTTCCTAAGATTCCATGACAAATTCCCTTCAACTTCATTATCTCTATATAGGGCTTTATGAATCTTCCCAGTTCTTTGCTCCATGACTGTACTCAAACTCTGGTACACAATATAAATACTGTCTTTCTTCTTGGGTCAGTTATCATATTCCATTGGTAATTTACCTCTGCAGTCTGGCTTCTTTTCATGGCAGTGTGGTATAGAGGAAAGTATTCTGGATTAGAAATCAGGCAAACTGGAAATATTCTATAAGTCTGGACTTTGTCACTCTCCCCTTAGAGCCTCATTTTCCTCATCTGTAAAAGAATGTGGCGTAGAACATCTTGCCCTGTAGATGAACATGAAAACTTCTTAAGAACAGGACTTGTTAGGTTCCAACTTTAGAAGCCATCTATCAATAGCATATTGTTATAGAAATGTCCATACAATGGAATGCTTGTTGAATGATTCAGTTGGAATGTGATTCCAAAGGTCCCTTCTGGCTCTGTGTGCTATGGTTCTATAATCCCCTTGAACCTCAGTTTTCTCTTCTGCATGATAATACAGTTTAAAGGTCCTCTAACTAACTTCCTCATGATCGTGTCAGAACCAAATAAAGTAATAGATGTCTAGGTGATTTATAAATGAGAAAGTGCATGAAGAATAGCATGAAGAATTTTATTCATAGATTCATAGAATCATAGAATTTAAGCATTGGAAGGATGCTTATTAGCATGTGTCTAGGTCAAATCATACATGAAAAGTCTCCACTCTACAATGTGCCTTACGAGTGATCATCTAAGCTCTTCTTAAGGACCTCCAGCAAGAGGGAAATCACTACCATTCAAGGAAGTTCAGTCCAGTTTTTATTGTTGCTGTTGTTGCTATTCAGTTGTCTCAGTCGAGTTTGACTCTTTGTGTCCAGGTCTGGAGCTCTATATACTGTGCCACCTAGTTGCACATTTTCCAATTTTGGATAGCTATAATTAGGAGGTTTTTTTCCCCTTATGTGAAGTCTAAATTATCTCTTGGGAATGTCCAGTCTTTGCTACTGATTTTAGCTTTTGGAACAAGTCCCAAACTTGTAACTGACTGTCATTCACATTCTTGAACTTGGATGACATTAGCTAACCTCTTCCCCCAAGTCTTATGTTTTGCAGTATCTTCAACAAATATTTAATATCATGGATTTCAATTCCTTTATTGTCTTGGCTGCACTCTTGTGGGTGCTCTCCAATTTGTCAATGTTCTTTGAAAGTTAAGGTATTCATAATTGAGCAAAATACTTGGGATGATGTTTGATGAGGGCAAAGTGCAGTGGGACCATCATCTTCTTATTCCTGGATATTATACCTAAGATAACATCAGTTTTTTTGGCTTCTACATCCTACTGATGACTCATATTGTCTTTGTAAAAAGTGTCCAAATCTTTTTCAGACATATTGCTATCTAAACCTGTCTTCCTCATATCTTAAGGAAATTTATTTTTTAATTAAAGTGTAAGATTTTCCATTTATTATCACAAATTTGATTTTGTTAGATTCAGCCCAGTGCTCTTTCAAGATATTTTTGAATGTTGACTGTCTTTCAGTGTGTTAGCTTGCCCTTTTATTTTTGAGTCATGTGAAAATTTGATATTTGTGTAATTTATGCCTTTATCAAAATCAGTGATAAAAAGCTTCAATTGCACAGAGCCAGGCATGCGACCCTGGCATACTCCATGAAGATCTCTTGCCAATCTGATACTGAACCATCAAGGGTGAAGACCCTCTAGATTATGCCAAAGGAGGATGAGATTAAGGAATGAGGCATGTTTATCCCAGAGAAGGGAAGACTAGAGAAAGGATATTGTAGTTGCATTGATGTAGTTAAGACTTGTCACATAGGAAAGCAATTTGATTTTTTCAGTTTTACTCTATAGACTGCCTCCAAGAGCAATAGGTAGAAGCTGCAGAAGCTTAGTATAAAGGAAAAATTCATAACAATTAGAGCTATCTAAAAACAAAGTAAATTTCCTGAGAAGTTATGTTGTAGAGGGAATTCTAATTCAGATTTAGGTTGGAATAGATAGCCTCTGAGCTCTCATGATTATGACTCTAAGATTTTGAAATTCTGTGACAGGATAAAAAAGCCAAACAAGCAAAATACACTGAGTGCTAAGTAATCAATTGAATTTAAGGTGATGTGTGGGTATGTGTATATGTATATTTGTGTATATACACATATAAGTACATACATATATATGTAAACATAAGCACATCCATACATACACCCTTTTGTACATTGCACACATGTGAGTAAAATAATGCATTTTTCCACATATGTATCTACGTTATGTGTATATTTACACATATATGTATTTATATGTCTACATATATGAGTATGTATTTCTGTATGGGTTTATACACACATGTGAATAATTCATATATTTCTATGTGCATGAGATCGCAATTTTTTTGATTGTTTCCTAATTCTGTGAAGTGCATATTAAAATTATCATCCCATCTTACAGATACAGAAATTGAGATTTAGACATGGTAAGGAATTTGTCCAGTTAGTTGGTTAAAACATATTAGAACCATGGATCAAACTTTGACTTTCTGGTTCCATGTTCTCTCTTTTCATGATTAAATAAATGCAAAGTGATTTTCAAAAAGGAAGAAATCTATATAAATTAGAATAACCTAGGGAAGACAACTTGAGAAAGTGGCAGTTAACCCTTGGACTCAATAAGATGAAGAAACAACATATTCCCATGAAATGATTTCTCCCAGGGATAATCCTTTACAATGGACCTATTTTTATATGGTAATGCTTTTCTGCAGTTTTGACCATACAACAATCAAATTTTTTTCTGATGTTCTAATCTATTGTACTGAAGGTTGTATTTATCATTTGCTTTTGAAGAGGATCATGGCATCAGGGAAATGACTTGCACTTGACTTTGATTTGAGTGAGGAAGGTTTGTGCAAGGTCTCACAGTCTCACTTTCTCCTCCTGAGTCATCTGGATGTAGTGACCAGATATTCATCAGGATGAGTGGAGATGGACCAAGATGCAATGGGAGACCCTTGCCCTTTTAGGCTAAGACCTTTTCAGGCACTCCCTTAAAATGAAGTAGTGCCTATTCAGGGAATAGTCCTGGCCTCTTTAAAAAGTGAGTTAAAGATTGACTCCTTTAATTAAAAAGAAAATAAAACAAAACAAAACAAATTAGCAATTCAGTGGTGAAATAAAGACAATGCCAACAACAGTCCTTGTAATTCAAACAGCCCAAGAAATGTTTCAGGATCTTTTCTCTGCTCACCTTTCCAAAGGATAAGGAGATGGTGTCCCTGAATAAGCTACATAGAACTGAAATAAAAATGAATTCATTCTGGTTTGAAGAGAACACACCCCAGGTACATTACTTGTTTTTTCTTCCAGAAATATGTAGTCCTGCCTACAGTTGTAGATGGAGTATTTTTCCCTAAAAGTTCTCAAGAGCTCCTGGATGAAAAACAATTTGGTGATATTTCTCTCATTATGGGAATCACCAATGACGAATTTGGCTGGCTTCTTCCAACTGTAAGAGAATTGTGTTTCTTCTGGAATCTTGTGTTCTTCTCTTTTTTTTCTCCAGGATCAGAAATTCCCCATTGGTTAAGCTGAGAACAGGCTTCATTCAGTTTGTTGAGCCTCCTCTGCAGTTAACTCTGAGTTAACAACTCTACACTTCTCTTCCTCAGCACAGGACTCTATTTCTAAGGAATTGTTTTAGGCAGCTATTAAGTTGTTATAGGACTGGAAGTGGTGTTTAGCACTCTCCTATTCAAAGAATCATACAACATTGGAACTGGAAGGCATAGAGTCCAAACCTCTCATTTCCCAGATGAGAAAACTAAGGCTCATGAAAGGGTAGAGATTGCCTCAGGTTGATGCACTGTGTTAATGTCAGGACAAGGATTAGAATCCAGATCTCCCATTTTGTATTATAGACCATGACCCATAAAGTATATAATGTCCTTATTCTCCCTCAAGATTCCTTCCTATTAAAATTGGAAATGTTTTGTATGAAATCCTATCTCCCTCAGTGTGGAAGTACCAGATTTGAGATCTGTAGACAAGGTTTTGAATTCTGGTTTTGTCTCTAGCTTTTTGTGACCTTGTGTTTATCATTTAGCACTCTTCTGTGAACTTCAGTTCCTGCAGCTGTAAAATGAATTGGTGGTACTACATTAAGGAGCTATTGAGCTCTAAATCTTGTCATAAATTAACTCACTGAGACATAAATGGTTGCTATTCATTTGTAAATGGTTCAAAGTTACTTCTAACAGTGGGATCTAAATTCTAAAAGATGATATCCAAGTAAACTTATGAAATGTGATGCTAATGTCAGTTAGCTACCCTTCAGCTCTTATTGCTATATCAGGAAGCTATAAGCTGCCCATGGACCAATCCTCTGGGCATCATGGGAATCCCAGTTCTGTCTTCCTGGAAGAAATGGCACAAATACTTCTTTTAAGATTTGAAAAAATATTCTATTTTTCTCATCTTTTTACTTCTGTGGTTTCTTGGAACATTTAGTGAAGCATTTTAATCCATTGAAGTAACCTTACTCCTCAGAGAACTTTCCTTCAGATTTGAAGAGAAAATAAACCATTTCCTCCATTGTGTTATGTAGAGAGTTTTAATTTCTCTCATTAACAATTAATGCTTTATGAAGATCTTGGTTCTTTTCTTTTTTTCAGGTGATGGGATATCCTTTGTCAGATGATGGACTAGACCAAGAGACAGCAACAGCACTACTATGGGACTCATATCCTCTTGTTGTAAGGAGTTTGGAGACATAGAATATAAGATCTGGGAGGAACTGAAAACCTAGATGGTGAAAATTAGAAAAATAACTCAGAAAATACAATGCTAGAGCTTAAGTGACCTCAAAACCCATCGAGCACAAAGCCTTCATCTGATATGTGGAGAAGCTGAGGGCAAGAGGGAGCAAATATTTTCCCAAAGGTTATGCATCTAACTTGGAATGGATCTGGGACTTAAACCTAGTATGCTTGAAGCCCATTCCACTGAAATTTCCACAGCATCATTATTCTTTCCATCTCAGGGCAGACACCAAATACTCAAAGTAATTTAACTGACAGATGTCCTTTTAGGTTAAAAACTGAAAACTTTGTGTTTTATTTTGTATTTTTAAAGAAAATTTTGACATTTAAATATTCTATTATTGTAAGATGAGCAGGTAAAATATTTTAAACCATAACATTAAAAAACTAAATGTATTACCTGTACAGAAGAAAAGAAATGTGGCCCTCTCACCTGTAAAGAAAACCAGTGAAAGAATGCATATAGTTAATTCATCATATCTTCTCTAACCAACAGTTTGTCAGTATTCCTGCCCATCTTGGAAGCAGTGCAATAGCATTTTGTTTATATTTTTGTAGGTATTTATCCAAATACACTTCATGTTATACTTATGGTTGCTGTTCTAATTCCCTCTTATATTATGGGTTCTAGGAGAGGAAGATGAAGGTAGGATTTGACCTGTGAGATTTCTTCGGAAATTCCTGTTGAGAAAAATTCTTCTACCAACTCAGATTGGCAGCTTCTCAGCAACTTAAGTTTCTGAGAAGGACCTTTAGCATGAAGACATTAAGTGACTTGGACAGAATAACAAAGCCAGTGTGTTTTCAGAGGCAGAAGTTGAACACAAGTCCAACTCCCTTTCAATCATGTCATGCAGTAGGAAACCTATTTTCTACATCTTTATGTTCTGATAAATGTCTAGCACAGAAACCCAACACAAAATAATAGTCCTTAAAAGAGGCATCTTCTTCCAAATGTCAATAATATATTCAACAAAAACAAGATTTTAGATGAAACAACATTTCAGGTTAAGTTAACATAATAAGCAATGTTACAAATAAGTTTTTGGCTTGAACAATCAATAACAGGATTTTGTAACATTATTAATGGACTTTTTTATAAGGCATTCACCATGTTGTGAAAATGTCAGTTGGAGCAACTTTAAGTAAGACATCATTTCAAAGGAGAGATGAAATGATGGATAAATGGTAGAAATGAATGAATGTGTTGTTAATTACATTTCACTCCTTGCTTCATTGACCATTTCAGAAAATTCCCCAACACCTTACTTCTGTGGTAACTCAGGAGTATCTTGGAGTGACTGATGATCCTGTTAAAAAGAAAAGTCTTTTTCTGACCATGCTAGGAGACTTGATGTTTACAATCCCAACTGTGATTTTGGCTCGGCATTATAGGGGTAAGTTACTGAGGAATATGAAGGAGATGGGTATTACAATAATGGTATATTCCTTCGAACTTTTAGTCAAAGATATTAGCTCACTCCATAGTTACTTGGGATACACTCTACCCAGAGACACTGTGAACACTTGCCGATATAATGAATGAGCTTGGGGATTGGAAGACTTGAATTTAATTCCTTGCTTGAATATTTCCTCAAAGGAAATGCATAGTACAAGGACATGAAGTTCATCATGGAGGAGAAAGCGGGGTTGTGGGAAAGGGATATTGTTCAATCTAGAATAGTGACATTGGTCAGCTGAGGAGGAAGAGCACTCTGGACAGCCTCAACTATGATTAATAAATATTGACTATATGGTACACAATTATCTCTTCAACATCACAATTTTCCTCACCATGGATTTGATATATCATGGATTGACTTAAGAAATTAAATGGGGATTTTTGGGGAGTTTCACAGAAGCTGCAGATGACACAGGAAAAGTTTAGAAACTCAGAAATGTATAAATATATATGTATAGCATTGTAAAATATCACTCAAAATTTTTACAATAAGTTTATAAACACCTCATAAAAGAAAAAGAAAAAAAAATCAAGCTTATTCCCTAGTGTAAAGGGAGGGTCAAAAAATTTTATGCTGCTTTTCTGGATCATAAGGAAGCCATATCCCAAACTCCCATGATGTGGAAGGGATAACTGTATAATATGTTATGGTTGGTAGGGCTCATCTAATTGAGTCCTTTCCCTCTGCAAATTGGGAAACTGATAGACAAAGAGGAGGTTCCATGACCTTCTCGATTGCACCTGTTGTGTGAAAAACTAGATCAGGCTGTCTTTATCAAGCATTAGCTAGATGACTGTGTTGGGAGGACACCAAGGGGATTTCTACAAGATATAGAAGTCTGAAAAAGATGGCCAAATCTGTAATTATGTATTATTAAGGCAGGTCGCTGGCTTTTAATGAATTACCCTGGGATAAATAATAATTTTAGAAATAACATACTTCATTCAATGCAGGCCATTGTTCTGCATTAATACTTCCAGTTATATTATGTGCCCTGGACATAGGCTTTTTAATCATTTTAAATGATCTAATGTCCCAGACTACAAAGCTGTATTTTACTAAAAGTTTCCAAAGGGAGTTTCAGGAGTTTCATCTATGATAAAGTACTCTAGAATTTTGCTCTACTTTCTTTCCTTTCAGATTCAGGTGTACCCATCTACCTCTACGAATTTCAGCATCAGCCAAGTATTTGGAGAAATGTGAGACCACATACAGTCAAGGCAGACCATGGGGATGACCTCTACATTATGTTTGGGTCTCCATTTTTAAGAGGTAATGGATCATTGTTTGCCTCATAAGCTTCATAAAAGTATCACCTACTCACTTTTTCTGAAAAATAACCTTAGGTTTCCAAAGTGCCCTCCTATCCTTTATTTCATTTGGTCCTTAGAACATTCCTGTGAGGCAGAATTAACCCCAAATTATATATTAGAAAACTGAAATGCAGAGAGTTAATTGAATTGAGTAAGTGTTATAGGTTAGTGTTAGAACTGGAACAAGAGCAAATATCTGGTTCTTCACAAAAAGTCTTCAAGCAGAGACTATATGACCACTTGTCAGAAAGGTAGATGGTGTTCTTGTTCTGGGTGGATTGGATTACAGCATATCTGAGGTCCCTTCTGACTTTGAGATTCTCTGATTTTGAGCACACTCTCCAATTCTAACCCACAATCATTCAAGAGAGCTCCAGGAGCTTGATTTTCTTTAATGGCTGCCCTGCTTTAGGAGATGCTAGTAATGAGGTTAGGAGACCAAAGAGTTTGTATCCATCAAAATCAAAGAACCCATTAGTGCTCTTAAGGTTTATTCTATGGCCATATGATTTCACCTCCTTCCATTTTAGACTTTTGGCCTCTGCACTTTTCTTCAATTTTCTGTTCAAGTATGGAAGATTCTAATCAGCTTCATGGGGTTACCTAATAATTTTTAAGTATTTTCCTCTCAGAAAAAATACATGAGCCCATTTTTCTTTTGATTTTACTTTTCCATTGAGAGTACCATGAATAGCATTCAGGTAAAATGCTAATACTATCAATACCTATATTTTAGATGACTAGCTAGAACTTGGTATAATGGCAAGAACAAAGGATTCTGTCTTAGAATTTGGGTTCAGATCCTAGCTCTGTTACTTATATGATCTTGGGAAGTTCATATAACCTCCTCTTTGGCTCCCAGTTTCCCAAACTGTAAAGGGAAGAGGATCAACTAAATGAGTTCTATCAGCTTTAAAATCTTATGTATCATAAGTCAATATTTGGCCACCATGGTTAAGTTAAGGTGCTGTCCAGGAAGAGCACACAGGAAAGAGGCACTGTGTGAAGGAGAGGTCCAGAAGTTTGAGAGGAGGACAGAGGTCCCAAGAGTCAAAAGAATGTGAAAGCAAAGAAAGACGAGTGAGCACTGAAGACAAACTTTGCAGTTCTGCTCATTGACAATTTCTAGTCCCATTCTAATAATACCTTTAATTCTCATTTTCAGATGGTTTCTCAGAAGAGGAGGGGCATCTTAGCAGGAGAATGATGAAATATTGGGGAAACTTTGCTCAGAATGGGTGAGATTCATAGTACAGAAAAGGAAATCATTAAAAAAATTGATATCTTTATTTTTCATGTCACCTATTATTCCCACTATATCCCTCCTTCCTTCCCCTCTCAAAGTTCTTTCTCTGATAATAAAGAATCAAAAAAAGGGGAAAAACATTTCAGCAAAATTAACCAACTCATGAAACCTATCTGATGTTAAGTGATGAAAGTCCTACTCATAGTCCTTCCCCTCTGCAAAATAAGAAGATGGAGGTAAATACTCACATCTCTTCTTTGAGACCAGGCTTGGTGAGCACAATGTAAGAGCATTCATTTTGATGATTCATTGTCATTCTTACATTTTATTCTCACCATATTTTTCCATGGTTCCATTCCTTCCATTTATATAAGTTTATGTCATCTTATATTTTTGTACATCCATCATATTCATTGTTTCTTATAGCTCAAAACTCTTCCATTATATTTATAAACACAGTAAATTTAGCTATTCTTTATGTTACAATGTGGACTTCCCTCACCACTTCTTTGCTACTATGAAGTTATAGTATAAACATTTCTATACTCTTTGGCTATCTATATTTTTGTCATTAAGCTACTTGAAGCACATGATTAGCAATGAACTCTTTTGGTGATGGAGTACTAACTTTTTAAAAATTTTCCCCCAAATTTAATAATTTATTTGTTTAAAGTTTTCAACAGTCACTTCCATAAATTTTCAATTTTCTCCCTCTCCCTCCACCCTCTCTCACCAAAATGGCATGCAATATTATGGGCTCTACACATACTTTCTTATTAAACACATTTTCACATTAGTCACATTGCATAGAAGAATTGAAATGAATGGGAGAAACCATGAGAAAACAAAACAAAACAACAAAAGACAAAATAATCTGCTTCATTCTGTGTTCTTACTTCTTAGTTCTTTCTCTGGATATAGATGGTATTTTGTATCATGAGTTCTTTGAAAATATTTTAGGTCCTTGCATCACTGTGAAGGGCTAAGTCTTTCAAAAACAGTTCTTCCACACTGTGGCTGTTATTGTGTATAATGTTCTCCTGGTTCTGCTCATTTCACTCAGCATCAGTTCATATAAGTTTTTCCACATTTTTCTGAAGTCTGCCTACTCATCATTTCTTATAGCCCAATAGTATTCCATTACATTCGTGTACCACAACTTTGGTCAGCCATTCCCCAGTTGATGGGCATTCCTTAAATTTCCAGTTCTTGGTCACCACAAAGATAGCTGCTACAAATATTTTTGTCCATGTGAGTCCTTTTTCCATTTTAATGATCTCTTCGGGATACAGACATGGAAACAGTATTTCTGGGTCAAAGGGTATGCACATTTTTATAGTCCTTTGGGCCTAGTTCCAAATTGCTCTCTAGAATGGTTGAATCAGCTCTTATCATATGTGATTTAGAGTCCTTTCATCTGATTGTTTCCAATTTATAACTTCCTGTTTTTTGGAGCACTGTTCATATTGTTTGACCACTTATCTATGACAGAATAACTTTTGTTTTATAAATTTGTTTCAGGTCCCTATGTTTCAGACTTTTATCTGAAATATTTAAGAAAGAAAATACATTTCCATAAACCTGTGATACACTCACTCATAAGTGCATATAAATTTTATATGGAGTGTCAGCACAAATTTAGAGTATGATGGTAGAAAATTAGGGAAATATATAGTCAAGCCCAATCATTGCAGTGGTATTGTTAGTCCTCAAGGTCCTTTTGCTAATTTTGAGGTCTCATAAGTTTCCCAACCTAGGCACTGCATCTCTCCTAGATATGGAGCTGAATTAGGGTTCCATGGTGGATATTTCCCTACTGAATGACTCTTGATTTCCAGAGATAGCTCTCTTTTGAATTCCTAGATAACTCCTTTACTTGCCTCTCAGAGATGCTACTACATAAGTGTCTATTGCTCCAGATCTGCTTACATCTAGAGACTATATTCATTTGCTCCCTCATTTGGGCCTTAAACTCTCTTGAGTTGACTCTACAACTGCTGCATTATTTTCTACATCTGGGCAAGTAGCCCTCCTGTTAGATACCACTTCCAAAAGGGAAAGTAGGTGTAAATCTCTTCTTTCCCATGGTAATAATTCTCAAGGGCTAGATTATTCCTTAAAGGACTACAGAGCTAGCCCTTAACTTTTAAGAGCCCTAACAATATTTGCCCAGTAAATGATTGCTTCTTCCAATTCAAAGAATGATGTTCTTTCTAAAGTGATCACATAGTTGTTCCCATTTTATTAAATATTAACAAGTTTGCATCTGTGATTTTATCTTCTTCTTGAGTTATTTGAAGTGGAAATGGAAGAAAGAGCCAACTCTCTCCTCTATCACTCCGACATATGTCGAATATTCCTAACCAAGTATTTTATGTTCTTGAGTTTATCAAACATTGGATTATTGAGTTCATTTGCTTGTCATTCTTACTTGTCTAGTTTATTCCACTAATTTGTAATTTTGTTTGTTAGCCAATACAAACTAGTTTTGATAATTATTGCTTTATTGTATCACATGAAGTCTTGAAGTGCTATAAAAAGGGATATTATATAAAAGTGCTATTAATAACACACAAATATTAGAAAATTTCTATCAGCATATTTAGTCAATTCCCCCCACTCCTTCCTCTCTTTTATCTTGACTACCACTAGTAATTCAATGGTGATCATTTAAAAATAATCTTTGTTACATTCACAGAAACCCCAATGGTGAAGGGTTGCTGATGTGGCCTCAGTATGATCAAAATGAAGAATACCTCCAAATTAACATCACTTCCAAAATAGCCAAGAAGCTGAAGGATAAGGAAGTAGCATTTTTCACTGAACTCTTGGCAAAGGAACCAGATGAAGAGAAGACAGATCATATTTAGACATTATCTGGATAGGTCAGCTGCTTGGCCTTCAAAAGAAGCCTCAGTGGACCTGGATAAGAAGAATATCTTGCCTTGGCATCAGTGTCTAGCTTTGGTGGTAGTGAAGTTCTCATTATAAAAATGGAGGGGCACTATGGTATTAGGGAGAAATGTAAAAAGTAATACATCAACACTATGGGTGTGAGGTTAAGGGGCCTCAGAGCTTTCACACCCTGACCCATGGGAGTCCAGAGTCTGTAATATTTTCTTCTTCTCAAGATTCTCCAAAGTAATAGATTTCAATGGGCGTGGTTGGCTTGTATTAAATAAAATTTTTTCTTTTGTGATTCTTGCTACTCAAACCAGAGACTTAATCTTTTTTATGGGTATAAATCAACCTTTGAAATAATCACTATTAACTCTTGCATTTGGATTACATTACAGTTTCTCTTCAACACTCCCTAGAAGTTCAGGTTTACAATACAAAATGAGATATTTAGGTATTACCTCCAAGAAGCTCTATTTTCCCATGTTACTTTACTTACCCAAAACAACAGGGAATCTCATTTGCAAATTATGTAGTCAATAGCCCTAGAGGTCATGCAATAACTCTTTTATCCTCCTTGTACTACCATCTGTCTATCCAACCCTCTGAAATTCCTACAGAATTAGACCCACTATATCATAATCAATATCAATTCTGGTAGTAGCTGTGGCACAATTTTATACTCAAGATTCTTTTCTTTTCTTTGTTTCTTCATTCCTTTGTTTCTCCCTCTCTCCCTCCCTTCCTTTCTTCCTCCCTCCCTTCCTTCCTTCCTCCCTCCATTTCTTCCTCCCTCCCTCTCTTCCTCCCTCCCTCCTTTCCTTCCTTCCTTCCATCTTCATATTTTCTTTTTTCTCTTCTTGCTTTCTTCTTCCTTTTCCTTTTAAAAGTCTTCTTATTTCTTTACTTTCTTTTTTTTCATTTAGTCAATATTTATTAAGTACTGGCTGTTTGTAAGTGCCTACTATGCTAGGTGCTGTGCATACAAAATTAAGGAGAGACAATCCTGCCTACAAGAAGCTTATATTGGAATAGTATATACAATATTTTGAGGAAGCAGTGCTTTGATCAAGTGATTGAAACAAGAAATATAGGGCAGATGACTACCCTCTCCCTTTTCAGTAGCAACACTGGTATTGATTTAGTCCTGTTGAAGTGTATGAGGGAGGGAGAGAAACTGGAATAAGGGTCTCTGGACATCCACTAAATTGCAGATCCCTGGATAGACTCTTATGGCATGGTAGATAGCTGATTGGAATGTGAATCATGGAATGAAGCCAGATAAACACATTAGGTTGAAGTGAAACAATAAATTTGTTTCTTACTCCTTTTCTTCTTTACTCACCTTCTTCCTCTTTCTGGCCTTTTATCTCTCCTCTTCCTTTCTCTGGCCCTCTTTTACCTTTAAAATCTTTTCTCCTTTAACTCCTCTTTCTCAACTCTATGAAAATGTGAAATACTAGGCTAAATTTTCTTGGAATCTGTAAAAGATACAATTAGTACTTCTACATAAATGAAATATTTGAAGGTTTGAAACAAGTTTAACTTAACTCCTGGATACTATCACTTCAGAAATCCTAAAATGAGGACTATTTGCTTGAATTTTGGACAAAGACCCTGAGTGAACACATTATGTGTTTGACTTTCTTCCTCTTCCTCTTTCTGATTTTTATTTCTCTTCTACTACTTTGCTTTCTTTCATCCTTCCTTTGATGCCATTTTGTTGAGACTTCTCAAATTGCTTTACTTTGTTTTTTGTGAAGAATGCACAGAAATCCATTCTGGCTGGACTACAGCGTGGGAGGAAGAGTAGGACAATGAGCTTAGAAATATAGGTGACAGGAAGCAACTGAAATTTTCATTGGGGGTGGTGATGGTAGGACAGTCATATGTTTAGAATGACACTCAGGAAAATTTATTTGACAGCAGTTCATTGGATGGTATGGAGTGGTAAAAGACCTGAGGCAGGGAGGACATTCAGGAGGTTATTGTAATAGGTGGAATGTAGACTGGGCCTGAAGAAAGGTGATAGTTATATTATTAGAGAGAAATACATCATGTGGGAGAGATGTGGAGGTAGAAAAAACAAGATTTGACAAAAGATTGAATAAGTGGGCTGAGGGAGAATGACCACAGGATAATAGTTGAGATTACAAACCCAGAAATGTGCTCTTGAAAGAAATAGGAGTCAACCAAAACTCTTAGGTGTGGATTTTGCTACATGCTTTCCTAAAGATGAGTTTCAGGGTTTCCAGTTCCCATAAAAACAGTCATGGTAATAAATACACATTGAGCAGGCCCCTATTTCAAACAAGTGATGCTGATGAAAAGAGCTTATAGAAGCTGTTAAACAGAATTTTTTTATTATTAATTGATTTGTTTTCAGTTTTATACAATCACTTCCATGAGTCTTATATTTTCTCTCCCTCTCTCCCTAAGATGGCATGCAATCTTATATGGGTTCTACACATACATTCATATTAACCACATTTTCATATTGATCATGTTGCATAGAATTAAAATGAATGGGAGATACCTTGAGAAAAACCATAACAAAACGAAACATAACACAACCGAAAATATTCTGCTTCATTCTTTCATCCAACTCCATCATTCTTTCTCTGGATGTGGAAGGCATTTTGCACTGAGTCCTTTGGGAATGTTTTAAGTCCTTGCATTGGTGTGAAGGGCTAAGTCTACCAGGATATTGCTCGCACACTGTGGTTGTTACTGTGTACAATATTCTCCTGGTTTTGCTACTTTCACTCAGCATCAGTTCATATATGTTCTTCCAGGCCTCTCTGAAGCCTTCCTGTTTATCATTTCTTATAGCACAATAATATTCTATTACATTCGTATACTACAACTTGTTCAGCCTTTCCCCAATTGATAGGAATCTCCTTGATTTCCAGTTCTTGGTCACCACAAGGGAACTGCTATAAATGGTTCTGTCCACGTGGGACCCTTTCCCATTTTTAAGATCTCTTTGGTATGCAGTCCTAGAAGTGAGGTTGCTTGGTCAAAGGACACAAATATTTTTGTAGCCCTTTGGGTATAGTTCCAAATTGATCTCCAGAATGGTTGGATAAGCTCACAGTTTCACCAACAATGAATTAGTGTTCCAACTCTCCCATATCTTCTCCATCATTTATCATCTTTCTGTTTTATCATGTTAGCCAATCTGATATGTCCTATGGTATCTCAAAGTTGTTTGGATTTGAATCTCTCTGATCAACCGTAATTTAGAGCATTTTTTCATATAACTATAGATAGCTTTAATTTCTTCCTCTGAAAACTGCCTGTTCATATCTTTTGACCATTTATTAATTGATAAATGGCTTGTATACTTGTAAATTTGACTTAGTTCCCTATATATTTTAGAAATGAGTTCTTTATCACAGGCACTAGTTGCAAAAATTTTTTCCTAGTTTTCTGCTTCTCCCAATCTTGGTTGCATTTGGTTTGCTTGTGCAAAAAGTTTTCAATTTTGTGGGTGGAGCCAAGATGACAGACTAGAAGGACAGACTTGGTCTAGCTCTCCCCTCATAGTTCATAAAATACCTGTAAAAATGACTCAAAACAAATTGTGGAGCAGCAGAAGTCACAAAATGATAGTGTGAAAGAGACTTTCAGTCCAAGCAGACTGGAAGGCCAATAGGAAAGGTCTAGCACATCAAGCTCGGAGCAAAGCACAGCTCAGACTTGGCTGTGTGACCAGGCAGGACTGGAGCAGGCTTCTGAGCACAGAATCATGGTTAGCAGGTGCCATTCCTGGATTTCTCAACTGACAAATGCCAAAGTCAGCTTTAAAGGTCAGTAAAAAAGCTCCTTAAACTGAGTGAGAGGGATGTGTAGTCTGACCCCAGCCCCAACCCCAGGGCAACAACAGCATCCACTATTGGAGCCCTTAGTCTAAAGATGCTGGGGAAATTGAGCAGCTGATCTTGGTCTCAGTCCTGAGTGGCAGTACTGGGGTGAGGAGGAGTGCTAGAGTTTTGGAGTGGGTGGTGGCTGATGAAAGGGAATCCTACTCCTTGAACCTGGGCAGAAAAGAGTGCTTGTGGTTGCTCACAGATCGCAGCACAGGCCAGGGGCAGAGTAAACTCTTCTCCCTTCATTGTACCACCTTGGAGGAACTGAGAACTTACAGGTCCCTAGAATATACCCTCCACTTGACAAAGGACTCAAAATTAAGTAACTGGCTGAGAAAATGCCCCAAAAGGGAAAAAAAAAACAAGTCCATAGAAGGTTACTTTCTTGGCAAAAAGGCATTTTCTTCTACCCTTTCAGATGAGGAAGGACAAAGTATACCACCAGATGAAGAAATAAAAGTCAAGGCTTCTACATTCAAACTCTTCAAAAAGATATGTAACAGAGGAGCTCAAAAAGGATTTTGAAAATCAAGTAAGAGAAGTTGAGGAAAAATTGGGAAGGGAAATGAGAGGGATGCAAGAAAATCATTAAAAACAAGTTAATAACTTGCTAAAGGAGACCCAAAACATGCTGAAGAAAATAACACCGTTTAAAATAGAATAACCCAAAGGGCAAAAAGAGGTTCAAAAAGCCAATGAGGAGAAGAATGTTTTAAAAAGCAAAATTAGCGAAATGGAAAAAGAGGTTCAAAAGCTCACTAAAGAAAATAGTTCTTTAAAAATTAGAATTGATCAGATAGAAGCTAATGATTTTGTAAGAAGCCAAAAAATTGTAAGACAAAACCAAAAGAATGAAAAAATAGGAGACAATATGAAATATCTCATTGGAACAACAACTGAATAGAAAAATAGATCTAGGACAGATAATTTTACAATTATTCATCTGCCTGAAAACCATGATCAAAAAATAGCCTAGACATAATATTCCAAGAAATTATCAAGGAAATATGTCCTGATATTCTAGAACCAGAGGGTAAAACAGAAAAGGAAAGAATTCATTTAGCACCTAATGAAAGAGAAACATTTTTCCCAAAGGAAAAGTCCTAGGAATATTGTAGCCAAATTCCAGGGTTGCCAGGTCAAGTAGAAAATATTACAACGAGTCAGAAAGAAACAATTCAAATGTTGTGGAAATACAGGATAGTACAGAATTTAGCAGTTTCTACAGTAAGGGATCAAAGGACTTGGAATATGATATTCCACAGGTCAAATGAGAAAGAATTAAAAGCAAGAATCACCTACCCAGTTGTTAGAGGGAATATATATATATGTGTGTGTGTGTGTGTGTGTGTGTATATATATATATATATATATATATATATATATATATACATTCATATATATACACACACATACATGTAGATGTGGATGGGTATGTATGTATGTGTATATTATATATATATGTGTAGGCATGTATGTGTACTTGTGTTTATGTGGATGTATGTGTATATATGTAGGTGTGGATGGGTATGCATGTATGTGTATATTATATATGTGTAGGCATGTATGTGTACATGTGTTTATGTGCATGTGTGTATATATATACACACACACATGCTTACATACATAGAGGGAACAGGGTGAGCTAAATAGGAAGTGATAATACCAAGATAATAAAATTTACTGTTGAATGAAATGTACTAGGAGTAAGACAAAGGGATAGGCAGAATGTAGCAAATCTCACAAAAAGAGGGAAGAAAGAGCTTTTGTAATAGAGGAGAAGAGGGGGAAGATGACAGGAAATAATAGAACCTTACTCTCATGAGATTTGGCTTAAGCAGGGAATAACACACTTGATTGGATATGGAAATCTATCTTACCCTGTAGAATGGCAAAGGGGAAGGGGATAGGAGAGGGAAAATAATAGATGGACAGCAAATTAGGGAAAGGGATAATCAGAAGGAAACACTATTATGGGAGGACATATCAAGAGAAAGAATGAGATAAATGGAGGGCAGGATAGGACAGAGAAAAGTGTAGTTAGGTTTTTACAAGATAAATATTAAGGAAGTGCTTTGCATTTCTACATACATATGACCTATGTTGAATTGCTTGTTTTCTCAATGAGGCTGGATGAGGAGGGAGGGAGAGAATATGGAACTCAAAGCTTTAAGAATGAATGTGAACAATTTTTTTAGCATGCAACTGGAAATTAAGCTATACAGGCAATGGAGTATAGAAATCTATTTTTCCCTACAGGAACGTAGAGGGGAAGAGGGATGGAATAACGATGGGTAATAGAAGGGAGGACAGATTGGAGGAAGGAATGGATGGGATGCCATTTGTCCTGAGGGGAGGGGTGGCAAGAGATGGGGAGAAAAGTTTGAATTCAAATTCTTGTGAAACTGAATGTTAAGAACTGAAAAATAAATAAATTCTACATTAAAATTTTTCAATTTAATATAATCAAAATTATCCATTTTGCCCTTTATAATGTTCTCTATCTCTTGTTTGGTAAAAATTTAATTTCTCCATTCTCCATAAATCTGACAAATACACTATTTGTTGTTCACCTAATTTGTTTATAGTATCAATCTTTATACCTAGATATGTATACATTTGGACTTCATTCTTGTCTACAGTGTCAGGCATTGTTCTTTGCCCAATTTCTGCTACCCTGTTATTCAGTTTTCCCAGTAGTTTTTGTCAAAGAGTGGGTTCTTACCCCAGAAAATGGGGTCCTTGGGTTTATCAAACAGTAAACTGCTATATTCTTTGACTACTGGGTCTTTAGTACCTAACATATTGAACTTGTCTACCCCTCTATTTCTTAGCCAGTACCAAGTGGTTTTGGTGATTGCTGCTTTATAATACAATTTGAGATCTGGTAGGGCTAGGCTACCTTCCCTAGCATTTCTTTTCATGATTTCCTGATATTCCAGATGAATTTTGATATTATTTTTTCTAGTTCTAGAAAATAATTATCTGGTTGCTTGATTGATATGGCACTGAATAAGTAAATTAATTCAGGTAGAATTGTCATTTTCATAATTTTTTGGCATGACTCTCATTTCTTTTCCCAATTTTTGTTTCACTTCTCTTACTTGATTTTCAAAATCCTTTTTGATCTCTTCCATGTCCTGAGACCAATTAATATTTTCTTGGAGGCTTTAGATGGAGGAGCTTTGACTTTGCTATCTTCTGTTTGTAAGTTTTAGTCTTCCTTGTCACCAAAGTAATATTCTATTAACTTATTCTTTTTCCAATTTTTGCTCATTTCCCCACCCATTTATATGACTTTTGAGCTCTTTGTCAAGGTAGTTCTCTGATTCCAGTGGGGGTAGGGGATATACTGTCAGCTGTTTGATCCTTCCACAATCTCCGGGTCTAGACCTCCAGCAATAGTAGGTGTAGTTGCTGCTACTGTGACTGTCACAGGTTGTTCTGCTCCCTCTCCATTCTACTGCACTGGGGCTGGGACCAGACCACTCTATTATCTCACACAGGTGGCACAAATTTTTTCCAGTGACCTTCCACTTTATCCTCTCCATTTTGAGGTAGTCAAATCTGGTAACTGCGACAAGTGTGAGAGATTTAGTCTCCCCAGACATACTTAGTTCCCATCTGTGCTGGCATGACTCACACTGGACTGCTCTCTACTCTCAGTACAGTGAAATAGACACTTCCCAGTGACCGTCCAGGTTGCCTTGGGCTATAGATTTGCTTCACTCCATCATTCCATGGGTTCTGCAGCTCTAGAATTTGTTTAGAGCCATTTTTTACAAGTATTTGCCTGGGCTTGGGGGGAGCGCTCTAGAAAATCTGTGTTGTTTACTCCACCATCTTGGCTCCACTCCTCCTTGATAATTTCTTGAAAGATGATGTCTAATTTCCTTTTTTCATCTTGGCTTTCAGGTAGTCCAATACACACACACACACACACATACATCCAATGAGCTATTTCACAGTCTTAGATTTTTTGTTTTCTTCTATGATTTCTTGATTTCTTATAGAGTCATTAGCTTCCATTTACTCCATTCTAATTTTCAAGGAATTATTTTCTTCATTGAATTTTTAGACCTCTTTTTCCATTTGATCAGTTCTGTTTTTTAAGGCATTTTTCTTCTTGGGACTTATAAATTTTCAGTTGTTCCTAGGTGGTGTGATTAAAAGAGAGGTGTCTACTTCTCTTCCAGTCTCTGCTCTTGTATGTGAGTGACAAGATATTCCCTTTTGTGCCTTGGAACTGCTAGGAGGACTCCATTTCCACCACTTCCACAAACTCCACCACATCAGCTTTCCTCCACAACCCAGAATTTCCACCCAGGACTATGAGCCAGTTCTAAGCATAGGCAAAGCAAGAGAATCTTGCCTTTGTGCAAGCAAAGAGATCTCTGCAATTTCCCTTTGATCAGTTGCTCAATCCTCCCATGGTCTATCGACTGAAAACTCCAGAAGCAACTGCTGTCACTGCTACCTCCCTAGGGACAGACATCTCACCATGTTCATCTTTTATCCTAGTCCAACAGATCTTTTCCACTGACCTACAAAATTGTCTTAGGTGTTTGTGGGTTCAGAAGTCTGGAAATTGCCACAGATGCCAGTGATTCAGTTCCCTAATGCAGTCTTCACTGTCTGTAGTGGAGTGGCCAATTCCAGACTATGCTTCACTCTTAGACTGATGCTACAGTCCCTTCCTGTATACTTTCTAGGACATCTTGGCCTGAAAATCTGTTTCAATCTGTCTTCTTATGGGCTGTGCTGCTCCAGAATATACTCATATTGATTTCTACTGATATTTGGATGGGTTTGGGAGAAAGCTCAAGCAAGTCCCTGCTTTTATTCTGACATCTTGGCTCCACCGTATATTATCTACATTTTTTTCCCAGCAGAGATCCCTGAGAGATACCAGTTCCACAAAGTATATTCCTAATATCTGTAAAAACAGCTACTGACACTGCTGGAGTGGTAAACTTAATACAAGCAGTCAAAAATGAGGTCATATTGACAAACATTGTTATTGGCCTAAGGGAAGGAAGTGGCACATAAATTGGAACTTGCAGATCTAATTGTGGGGATTTGGATTGCTCCAAAATAACTTCATCAATGCTATGGAGGATGTAATGCATTGTGTACTCATATTTTCAGCCTTAGGTGATATTTGAAAATATAAGAATCTGAAGACTTTAGATGAACTCATGAAAAGTGAAGTAGAACTAAGGAAGCAGTGGACACCAGGACTGAAATAACTGAAACTTAATGTTGTGAAATTACAATGACCAAGTCTAACTTCAAAGATGAGATCTGAGAAGGTTCTTCTCCCTAATTCTTTGTAGAGGTAGAGGACTACAGGTAAATAAAATAATGCCTAACTTGTTTTAATATGTAGGTTGATTTTGCTGAATTGTTTTCTTTTTCTTATCCTTTTAAAGAATTTCCCCTCTGGGATGGGAAGGGGAAGTTAAACTGGGAAATGTGAGTGACATAAAAATGGAAGATATGTATATATATATATATATATATATGTGTGTGTGTGTGTGTGTGTGTGTGTTTATTTATTCATACATGTGTACACACATATTTTTCTTCTTTTTTTATTGTTAGAATGGTATGGTGGTATGTTTATCTATCAGTGATATAGACTGAAAAGACCATTGGATTTGGAGTTAGAAGATGTGGGTTCTGACTGCCAACTTTGTTGCTCCTTCATTTTATGACCTTGTGAAAGTCATTTAACTTTTCCTGGCCTTAATGTCCTCATATGTAAAATAAAGAGAATGAACAATGTGACCTTAACACATTTCCCAGGCTCAGTTCTATAAGACTATGATGATACTATAATGAAAAAATGTGGCAACTGGGGATTTGTGGTTGTCATTCAGACATTTCAGTCATGCCCAACAATGTTACCCTATTTAGGGCTTTCTTGGCAAAGATTCTGGTGTGAAGAAGAAAATGAGACAAATAGCTTTAGTGTCACACAACAAGTAAGTGTCTAAGGCTGGATTTATACTTAGGTCCTCCAGACTTCAGAGTCAGTGCTCCATCCATTATATCACTTAGCTGCCCCTCATGTTTTCCTTTAACATTATTTCTTTTTGTTTCTCTTGTTTCAGATTGTCCTCCTTGTCAGTTTACTTGCATTCCAAAACAGTTGATCTTTCTTCTGTTTCTTTAGTGAGAATTGCCATCATAAATTACTATCACAAATTGCTTCTGTTCCCCCCTCCAAAAAAAGAACACGAGA
This sequence comes from Potorous gilbertii, assembly GCA_028658325.1. Classification (NCBI taxonomy): domain Eukaryota; kingdom Metazoa; phylum Chordata; class Mammalia; order Diprotodontia; family Potoroidae; genus Potorous; species Potorous gilbertii. The sequence goes on from JAQQSK010000196.1 coordinate 23,297, forward strand.
AAGATCTTGAAGATGAATAGAGTAAATTTAAGGATTACAGGTCTTGGGAAAACACAAAAAGTCAAAAAACCTGAACATCGTAATTCAAGAAATAATATGAGAACTTCTCAGAACTCCTGAATACACGTAAGAAAGTATGAATGAAAATAATCCAAAGTGCCTCCAGAAAAAAAAAAAGAAAAATGGTTAACATTTAAGCATTTCATTTAGAAATAACAAATTTTGCAAGTTACTAGGAGAATTTCAATTACAGAGGAAAGGAAATTCAAATAACACAAGGCTTTTCTTCACCCACCAGAAACTGCAAAAGGAAATGAAGTCATATGTTCTTTAGAGTAAAAGAGCTCAAGATGCAACCCATGGTGACATAACTTAAAAATTTAAGCTTAATCACTATCATGAAAAGATGAATGTTCAATACAAAAAGAGACATTGGAAGTATTCATACAAAGCAATCCAGACCTGAATAAAAGTGTTGCTTGGCAAACACCCCAGGAATACAAATGGAAGAAATGCATACAAATATAGGAATCAAGGAAAGAACAGATAATGAAATAAATTACTACAGAAAAAAAATTGGAACAAGCAAAGGGAAAGAAACCCAGGTAATTAAAAATTACAGGAATAAAATAATATCAGAGACCATTAAGAAATTTCTTTCTCTAAAACCAACAGTATTTTAATAACTTAAGATCTGCTTTTTAGTTCTCCCCCATGCATTTCCTCCCAAATGGGGTCCCAAGAAAAACAAAACCCATTACAAGTTTGTTTAGTTAATAAAAACAAATTTCCATATTGGGCACATTAAAAAATGTCACTTTCTATGTTTGAATTCTTCATCTCTTTATCAGGAAGAGGGTAACATATTTCATTATTAGTCTTCTAAAAATGTTGGTTAGTCATTGTACTGTTAAGAATTCTGAGCAACAGTATTTCATCACATTTAATTCCATAACTGTTTTTATCCTTTTCACAATTTATGGGCACACTTTTAGACCTATCAAGGGAAATTATGAAAAGAAGTAGGGATCAAAAAGAAAGAAAGCATTGGAAAAGCATGAAAGAGGAAGAGCACTTCTAGGACTCTAACTAAATTTTTATGGCAACAATCATCAAAATATGTTTTTGAGTTAGAATATTGAGAGATACCTCAATGGAAAAGGCTAGAGAAGGGACAATTAGAAACAAAGAAAAGTAAATAGTTTAGAATCTAAAATGGAAATTCTTTTTTTATTTTAAAATATATACTTTATTTATTTTTCTGTTCTTTACATTCACTTCCACAAGAATCTGAATTCAAAATTTTGTCCCTATCCCCATCCCAAGAAAGCATGTACTGCATGCACCCCTTCCTCCCCTCTGACCTCTCTTCTATTACCCACCCTTCTTCCATCTCCTTTCTGCTCTGTTTTCCTGTAGGGCAAAATAGATTTCCATACCCCATTACCTGTATAGCTTAATTTCCAGTTCCATGCTAAAACAATTCTTCACATTCATCCTTAAAGCTTTGAGTTCCATATTCTCTCCCTCCCTCCCCAGTCACCCTCACTGAAAAAACAAACAATTCAATATAAGTCATACATGTGTAACAATGCAAAGCATTATTTATCTTGTAAAAGCCTAACCACATTTCCCTCTGTCCTATTTTGGCCTTCATTTATTTCATTCTCTCCCTTGACCTATTCTTCCACAATGGTGTTTGCTTTTGATTATCCCTTTCCTTAATTTGCTGTCCTATTGTTTTTCCTCTCCTATCTCCCTCCCCCTTGACTTCCTGCAGGGTAAAGTAGATATCGGTATCCATTTAAGTGTGTTATTCCCTCCTTAAGTCAAATCTCATGAGAGTAAAGCCTCAATTATTTCCTTTCATCTCCCCCCTCTTCCCCTCCATTGTGGAAACTCTTTCTTCCTTCTTGTATGTCAGATGATTTGTTATATTCTACCTCTCCCTTTCCCTTTACAGTAAATTTTTTGTATTCTCCCTTCACATTCAGCTCACCATGTGTCCTCTCTCTATTTGTATGTGTATACATATACATGTATACACATACATACATATATGTACACATACATACCTACACACATGTAATATACACATACATAGATACCTATACACACACTTACATACATATACATATATATATATATATATATATATATATGGGTAGTTAGTGGAAAATATTCCCTCTAACTACCCTAATACTGAAAAAGGTCTCATGAGTTGCAAATAACATCTTTCCCTGTAGGAATGTAAACAGTTCAACTTTAATGAGTTCCTTAAGGCTTCTCTTCCCTGTTTACCTGTTCATGTTTCTCTTGAAAGTCAAATTTTCAATTCAACTCTGGTCTTTTCAACAAGAATGCATGGAAGTCCTCTATCCCTCCAAAAACTTTGGGTAGGTAATTCTTGGTTTTAATCCTATCTCCTTTGACCTCTGGAATATCACATTCCAAGCCCTTCAGTCTTTTAGTTTAAAAGATACTAAATCCTATGTTATTCTGATTGTATTTCCACCATACTTGAATTGTTTCTTTCTGACTGCTTGTAATATTTTCTCCTTGACCTGGGAACTCTGCAACTTGACTAAAATATTCCTAGGAGTATTCCTTTTGGGGTCTCTTTCAGAAGGATGTCAGTGAAATGTTTCTTTTTCATCCTCTGGTTCTAGAATATCAGGGCAGTTTTCCTTGATAATTTCTTGGAAGATGTTGTCTAGGCTCTCTTTATTTTTTTAAACGTGGTTCTCAGGTAGATCCAAAATTTTTTTAAAAAATATCTCTCTTGGACCTATATTGTAGGTCAGTTGTTTTTCCAGTGAGATATTTCATGCTGTCTTCCATTTTTTCATTCTTTTGGTTTTGTTTTATAGTTTCTTGATTTCTCATGAAGTCATTAACTTTCATTTCCTCCATTCTAATTTTGAAAGAACTATTTTCTGCAGTGAACTTTTGAGTCTCCTTTTCCACTTGACTAATTCTGTTTTTTAAAGCATGCTTCCCCTCATTGAATTTTTGGACCTCTTTTGCCATTTGTGTTGGTCTATTTAAATTTCTATTATTATTACTTCTTTTTGCTTTTTGTCACATTTAAAAAAATATTTCTTTTTTTAGTGTTCAACATTCATTTCCACAAGATTTTTGAGTTCCAAATTTTCTCCTCATCTCTCCCCTCCGTCACCTCAAAACAACATGCATTCTGATTAACCCTTCCCCCAATCTGCCCTCCCTTTGATCACACCCATCCTTTCCCTTTTCCCTATCTTCTCTCTTATCTTGTAGAGGCAGATAGATTTCTATACCCCATTACCTTGTATTTCTTATTTCACAGTTGCATGCAAAAACTATTCTCAACATTAATTCCTAAGACTTTGAGTTCCAACTTCTTTCTCTTCCTCTCTACCCACCCATACCCACTAAGAAAGCAAGGAATTCAATATAGTCTATATGTAGTTATGCAAAAGACTTCCACAATACTCATGTTACGAAAGACTAACTATATTTCCTTCCATCTTATTCTGCTCCCCATTTATTCAATTCTCTCTTTCAATTTTGTCCCTCCCCAATAGTGTTTACCTCTAACTACTCCTTCCTCCCATTTGCCCTCCCTTCTATCATTCCCCCTATACCCTACTTATCCCCTTCTCCCCTACTTTCCTGTAGTGTGAGATAGATTTTCATACCAAATTGAGCATGCATTCTATTCCCTCCTTAAGCTAAATGGGATGTGAGTAAACTTCACTTTTTCCCTCTCAACTTCCCCCCTTTCCCCTCTATTGAAAAACTTTTTTATTGCCTCTTTTATGGGAGATAAGTTGCCCCATTCTATTTCTTGCTTTCTCCTCCCAATATATTCCTCTCTCACCACTTAATTTTTATTTATTTAAATATCACCTCTTCCTATTCAACTCACTCTGTGCCCTCTATCTATATAATCCCTCCACCTACCCAAACACTGACAAAAGTCTCAAGAGCCATGTAGGAATGCAGACACTTCAATTTCAGTAAGACCTTATGTTTTCTCTTTCCTGTTTACCTTTCCATTCTTCTCTTAATTCTTGTGTTTCACAGTCACATTTTCTACTCAGCTCTGGTTTTTCATCAAAAATGCTTGAAAGTCCTCTTTTTCATTGAATGATAATTTTTCCCCCTGAAGTATTATACTGAGTTTTGTTGGGTAGGTGATTCTTGGTTTTAATCCTAGCTCCTTTGACTTCTGGAATATCATATTCCAAGCTCTGGATCCGTTAATGTAGAAGCTGCTAGATCTTTCGTTATCTTGGTTGCATTTCCACAATTCTCGAATTGTTTCTTTCTCACTGCACGCAGTATTTTCACCTTGGTCTAGGAATTGCAGAATTTGACTCCAATATTTCCAGGAGTTTTTCTTTTTGTATCTCTTTCAGGTGGTGATCAGTGGATTCTTTCCATATTTATCTTCTCCTCTTGTTCTAGAATATCGGGGCAGTTTTCCTTGACAGTTTCATTATTGATGATGTCTAGGCTCTTTTTTGAATCATGGCTTTTAGGTACTCCCATAATTTTTAAATTCTCTCTCCTGGATCTATTTTCTAGGTTGGTTGTTTCCAATGAGATATTTCATGTTTTCTTTTTTATTTTCATTCTTTTGGTTTTGTAATTTCTTGGTTTCTCATAAAGTCATTAACTTCCATCTGTTCCATTCTAATTTTTAAAGAACTATTTTCTTCAGTAAGCTTTTGAACCTCCTTTTTCATTTAGCTAATTCTGCTTTTTAAAGCATTCTTCTCCTCACTGAGTTTTTTAATCTCTTTTGCCGTTAGGGTTAGTCTATGTTTAAAGGTGTTATTTTCTTCAGCATTTTTTGGGGCTCCTTTAGGAAGCTGTTGACTTGCTTTTCATGATTTTCTCAGATTGCTCTCATTTCTCTTCCCAATTTTTCCTCCACTTCTCTTACTTGATTTTCAAAATCTCTTTTGAGCTCTTTCATGGCCTGGGGTCATTGCATATTTTTTGGGAGGTTTTGGATGCGGAAGACTTGACTTTTATGTCTTCCTCTGATGGTAAGTTACGTTATTCCTCATCCAAACTATGGAAGAAAATATCTTTTCACCAAAAAAGGAACCTTTTATATTCTTGTTTTTTCTCCCCACATTTTTGTGCATTTTCCCAGTCAGTTACTTGACTTTTGAGTTCTTTGTCAAGTGGAAGGTATACTTAGAGACTTACAAGTTCTCACTTCCTCCAAGTTGGCATAATCAAGAGAGAGGATTTTATTCCTCTTTTGGCCTGTGAGCATCCACAAGTACTCTTTTCTGCCCAGGATCTGGGAGTGGAATTCCTTTTCCTTAGCCTCCACCAACTCTAGCACTCTAGTACCCTCACCTCAGGACTGCCATTCAGGACTGAGACTCAAATTGGCTGCTCAATTCCCCCAGAGTCTTTTGGCAGAGGGCTCCAAAAATGGATGCTGCTGCAGCAGTGGCTGCTGCCATGATGGGTCTAGGCCTAGGACACTGCTCCCTTCTCACCAAGATGAAAGAGCTTTCTCACTGACCTTTGAAGTGGTATTTTGCATTTGTGAGTTGGAAAATATGAGAACCACAGTTGTTACCTGTGATTCCATGTCCAAGACTTATCCATGCTGTGTTGTGTGTTGAAGGCTGGGCTGTGCTCTGCTCTGAGCCTGTTGTGATATGTCTTTACAGTCAATCTTCCAGGCTATCTTAGGCTGGAAATCTCTTTCCCTGTGTCCTTTCGTGATTTCTACTGCTCTAGAAATTGTTTGGAGTCACTTTTACAGGTATTTTCTGGACTATGGAGGGAGAGCTACAGCAGCATCAAATTTCTGCTCCACCATCTTGACTCCACTCTCTGAAGTGGAAATTCTTATGTGTGTATTAAACTCCCTGGAGAAAAGGACAATTAGAATCAAATGATTCCCTGAGAGAAGAAGAAATATTAGGACAAAGTCAAAAGACAACAAAAAAGAGGAAAACCTAAAGTTTTGAATATTAAAACAGCTGATATTGGGAGAAAACAGGTCTAGGAAAAATAATTGAACAACTACCATATTCCTTGAAAATAACAATCAAATAAAACACTGCACAACACATTTCAAGAAACGATAAAGATATATTCCCAGAACTTTTAGAACTGAAGTGTAAATTGGGAACAGGAAGAAAAATCACTTATAATGTCTTGGAAAATGAACAATTAGACATAGCATATTGCTTTCTTTCTACATGGTCGTGGAGGTCCCAGAAGGAGGGATAAATTTTAGAATTCAAAAAGAAAAATAATAATACGACATTTGTCCTATAATGATTGGGTTTATATTCAAGGGGATAAATCATCAAATTACACAGGCACATATGTCACAACCAATCACATCAAATGTAATTCTATTTTAAATCCCAGTTAATATCTCTGCATAATTTACTTTTCTTGATTGTGCATGTTGGTATAATACATTTGCACTTTTTCTTTCATTTTTTTTGCAGTGGTGTTGGAGATGTTAGAAAGAGAAAATACATTTCTGCTAATTTTAAAAAATAGAGATGTTGGGTGGAGCCAAGATGGCAGAGTGAAGGCACAGACTCCTCTGAGTTCTTCCACAAATTCAGATACTTCTAAAAAGTGAATCTGAACAAATATCAGAGTGGCAGAATTTAGTAGGGGGCAGAGTGTGACAGATTTCTATCCCAGGACAACCCAAAAGGTCCAAAGGAAGAATCTGTTACATATACAAGGCTGGAGGAATGCAGAGGCTATAAGCTGCACCAGTGCAGAATTGGGCATAGTAGAACAGGAGTAGTCCAGGACAACTGAATCACCTACAGCAGTGCTGATTCCCAAACCTTCCTGCACAGGATGGGAGTCTGGAGGTGCAGGGTCCACAACAGCAGCTACTCCTGGGACTATCAACCTACAGACTAAATGTTTGAAAGTCACCTACTTCAATTTCTAGGAGCCAAGATGGTGGAGTAAATTGCAAGTGATGTAACTCTCCCCTTTTTGACCTTGAAAAACTCAGAGAATATTGTCCCGGGAAAAATCCTGGAATAGGAAGGCTAGTAGAAGGGGTCAGTCATTTAGCACAGGAAGCTAGGATTTGACAGGAAGGGTCCCTCTTGAGATCCTGAGCCCTGGGGTGGGGGAAGGTATAGTCAATAATACCAGGACCCCAGGTGTGCCTTAGCAGAGCCAGAGTAGTTGGACAGACACAGTGCAGATGGGGCTCACCAACCACTGAACCTGCCCATGGGATGGCACAGCCATAGTGGAGGAGGAAACCTCCAGTGGCCAGACCATGGCTCCCCCATGTCTCACTTCAGTGTAACCCCAGGGAAACTCAGAAAGACTTCACCAGGCCTCAGCCTTGGCACACACCAGCCAGCTCCAGCTCAGCACCAGCTTCCAATTGAAAGAACCAGAAGCAACAGCACAAGTCAGTAACCAAGCCCCTAGCTCCTAGAACAAAAAACATGGGACAGAGGCCCCTGTGTCCCAGAAGCAGAGATGCACTTTAAAAGCCAGGACAAAGGCCATCACCATAAGCACGAAGTAAGCTAGAAAAGCAGACACCATGGAGTCTTAGTACAAGGATAGGGAAGGTGAAAAACAAATTCAGAAGAGGACAGCACTGACAACATAAGTACATCTGATATCTCACAAGGTCTCAAGCTGAAAGAGGATTCTTGGAAAATTTCAAGAAAGACTTTGAAGGCCAAATTAGAGAGCTACAAGAAAAATTGATCAATGTTTTTAAAAATACAGTCATCTCCTTAAAAAGTAAAATTGGTCAAATTCATAAGAAGATACCAAACCTAGATGGAGAAAACAATTCCTTCAAAGGAAAAAAATGACAAATGTAGAAGGAAGTATAAAAGCTAAATGAAGAAAACAATTTGTTGAAAATCAGAATTTGGCAAGTAAAAACTAATGACATCAAGAATAAGACAAATCTAAAGAATGAAAAAATATAAGAAAACATCAAATATCTCATTGGAAAAGCAACTGACCTTGAAAATAGATGCAGGAGAGAAAAATCTAAGAATTATTGGTCTACTGAAGAACCATGATGAAGAAAAGAGTCTGAACAGTACCTTCCAAGAAATCATCAAGGAAATCTTTTTTTTTTTTTTTTGTCATTTTATATTTCTTTTTCTTTTCTTTTTTCTTCTTTTTTTAATTTATTTTATTTATTTATAAATGTTCTACAATCACTTCCTTAAAATTAAGATTTTATACCCCCACACCTTCCCCCCCACCCCCCTCCCACCCCATGACAGCATACAATTCTGTATAGGTTTGACATATACTTTCCT
>JAQQSK010000197.1:0-31540 GCA_028658325.1 Potorous gilbertii
CATGGCTTTCAGGTAGTCCCATAATTTTTAAATTGTCTCTCCTGGATCTATTTTCCAGGTCAGTTGTTTTTCCAATGAGATATTTCACATTATCTTTCATTTTTTCATTCTTTTGGTTTTGTTTTATGATTTCTTGATTTCTCATAAAGTCATTAGCCTCTATCTGTTCCCTTCTAATTTTGAGAGAACTGTTTTCTTCAGTGAGCTTTTGAACCTCTTTTTCCATTTGACTAATTCTGCTTTTTAAAGCATTCTTCTGCTCATTGGGTTTTTGAATCTCTTTTGCCAATTGAGTTAGCCTATTTTTCAAGGTGTTATTTTCTTCAGCATTTTTTTGGGTCTCCTTTAGCAAGGTATTGACCCATTTTTCATGCTTTTCTTGCATCTCTCTCATTTCTTTTCCCAGTTTTTCCTCCACCTGTCTAACTTGATTTTCAAAATCCTTTTTGAGCTCTTCCATGTCCTGAGCCCATTGAATATCTATTTTGGATGTTTGGGATACAGAGGCCTTGACTTCTATATCTTTCCCTGATGATAAGCATTGTTCTTCCTCATCAGAAAGGAAAGGAGGAAACATCTGTTCACCAAGAACGTAACCTTCTATGGTCTTATATTTTTTCCCCTTTTCTGGGCATTTTCCCAGCCAGTTACTTGACTTCTGAGATTCCTTTCCACACTCACCTCACTTCCAGATTCACCCAGCTAGTGCTTGGGGTCTGAGATTCAAATGCTGCTCCCCAGCCTTAGGGCTTTCAATGGGGGTGGGGCTGCTATTCAATGTGAGATTAAGTTCTGGTGCTCAGGTGGGGGCAGGGCCACCTCCCAGGCTCAATTCCTTCAGGGGGTTTATGTGGAGCCCTTCAACAATGGACCTGAGCTCCTGCCTGCTTTGGGAGCCCTGGTCTGCTGCTGCCTCTGCCACTGCCTCCCAAGGGGGCCTGAGTTATGGAGACACCCTGCTCCCCTCTCAGCCAGCCCAGAAGTCTCTCTCACTGACCTGTAGTGCCTGTGGGTGGAAGGACCTTCACAGTTGCCAGAGATTTCGTCCCTGAAGCCTGCTCGGATCTGCTCCTCTTGGGGCCACGTGGCCAAGGCAGGGCTGGGCTCAGCTCCAGGTCCAGTGCGTGATGGACCTTTGGTGTCAGTTTTTCAGGGTTCTCTAGAACAGAAATCTCCTCCACTCCGTTGTTGTGTGGCTTCCATTGCTCCAGAATTTGTTGGGAATTCCTTTTTACAGGTAATTTATGGACTGTGGGGTCGGAGCTATCATATGTGAATGTTTCTACTCCACCTTCTTGACTCCTCCAGGATCTTTTTCAAGTAAAACCATCTCACTTGATGATCTGCCTCCCTGTGAGAGTGAAAATTAGAAAAAAAACGACTGCAGCACAAACACTAAAAACAGACATGGAGAGATATATATGCTTACCCAGATAAAATTTGAGAGTCAGATCACACCCAGTTTCCCAACAGAGAATTCTCCTTGTAGACAATCTCTCCCTGTGGGCCCAGGTGAGGAGAACTCCTTGTTAAGAATCTAGAGTGACAAGATGTGGTACCTTCATGGTTAGTCACTACTGTGACATTTAAAAGGGGTTGAGAAAAATAGTTTCTTTGAAATTGTCTTTTTATTAATAAGGCCAGTAGTTTATTAATACAAGAATGGTCTTTTGGCCATCTCTCTTACTCCAAAGACCCCAATGGTGGTGGGATCACAATTTATATACCCTTTGAAGAGATGTTCTCAAGGGGTGGCAATCAACTAGGAATGATCAACACAAAAATAAGTTTGGGCTCTGTTTAAATGCAGGTCTTGGAGTATATGATTTATGTCAAAGAGATATCAATTCCCATATCACTCTCTGGAAAATAGGGAGAATCAACTTTTCCTCAGGCCTGTCCCAGTAAACACAATGAACAAGAATGTACCTATTAGACCAATTTAGAATGTCTTTTACTGTCTGATTAGATTTCCCACACTGGTTGACTTCTGGCTGAGGAAGTTAAAAAAGGAGAACTTTGGTCTTAATATAATAATTAATTATTAAGCATAGGAGAAATTTTGAACTCTCACAGCCTTCCTGGAGAAATAAACACCAAACCCTCAGACATCACTCAATTGAAAACCAGAGAGCCTGGATATCTCTAAATATGACAGGAATTTCATCATCCATTTTTATATCCCTAAGGATTCATATTTACTATAGTTAGTGCCCAGACATACTTCTGTTCTCCCAAGAAATCTAATACAAATGATTCCTCTAGTTTTCAGGCACAGCTCAGGCTACAAAAGTCAGCCTGTTAGACTTCTCTAGTCTGGAACACAAAGACATCCATGCATAGTGTCAGTATGGACACTGAAGGGCAGGATAGGGGAGGTGGGGTAATTAATGACAGAGAATCTTAGTAACCCTTATCTGTATACATTTTAGAGGACATGGCCCCTGAGAAAGGGAAGAGAAGTTCAGGAGAGAAAGAGAAACAGAGACAAAGAGAGAGACAGAGATAACGGGAGAAGAAATATAGAGATAGAGACAAAGACAAAGTTAAAGAGAAACAGACAGAAATAGAGACAAAGACAGAGACATAAAGACAAAAACAGAGGCAGCCACTGTGTACACACACACACACACACACACACACACACACACACACATGCACACACGCACACACATACACACACACTCACTCACACAAAGAGAGAACCAGAGAGAAAGATAGAGACACAGAGACGAAGAGGCAGATAGAGGGAGATACAGACCTAGAAACACAAATTGAAGGAAATTTCTTCTCTTTAGCTTTGTAAGACTATTGAAGAAATGAAGCCTAATTTACAGGAACAAAAGTTGGAGAAGGGAAGGTGGGGGGTAAGTGGGTAGAACTTTCCTGTTTGCCATTTCTTTGTAAAGAGAATGTTTTCAAAAATCCAATCAGTGGAAATGAATCCATACTGACAGGCACTTACTGGTAATTCCTACAGTCTTGTTAGGCTGACTTGTAAAAAATGCTGCTCCTGTGACTTTGCTGATTTTCACTGCATACAGAGGGAGAAAGCTTCCAATCATCAGGTTCCCATCTTTGCTGAGGCTGGGACTGATTTTGTGGAAGCATATGGATTCCTCTGTCCTGCACACAGAAGCAGGAAATGGTAGGAGCAGTGCCAACAGCAGGATAGAAAGAAGCCAAAAAGTATCTCTCTGAATGTGAAGCAGTATGTTCCTGAACAGCAGCCAAAGCCCCAAACCTGGAAGAAGCCAAGTAGCTGCCTGGATCAGAACAAAGTCAACTGTTTAGGTCATTGACTTATGATGAACTGTCCAGTAAGAGAAATATGGGTGATGTCCAGTCTGTAGTCCTCTATTTACATTTGAGGGAACAGAAAAGAACAAGAGCCAGGCCCTTGTCCAGTACAAGTACAATGATGTATGACCAAGGACTAAATTTATAAGGCTTCCCTTGCTGTTGAGAGCACTGTCTCTCAGTAACATCATGGTTAGTTACTGGGAGGGGCCCCTCACGTTGGACCCCACACTCCAAAGAGACATCTGGTCCATTGGGAGACTTAAGGTCTGTCCTTTCCTGGAGCATCTCCAGCTGTGTCTGCCACTAAGGAAAAAACAGAAGTCAAATAACATGTTTTTGCTTCTTGCTGCCTATTCCCAGCAGAGCTCACCAGATGGCTGAAACTTTGGAGTCTCAGTGACTCCTTCTCAGCTAGAGATAATTGTGTGTTCCTGGATCAGCACAAGGCTTAGAGATTCTGTGGTTGGCCCATGTTGTAACTTCATTGAGGGCAATCTGGGAGGGGATGTTGCATCCGGTTGTTTCAGAGAGTATTCAGTGTGAAAAGACAATAAAAACTTTTAGTTCAGACAGCTGTGGTGAAAGCTGGCCATTGATGGTCACATTGTCTACAATGTTCACTGAACCAGGGGTCATGTGTGCCAGGGCTCACGTACCCAAAATACAGAATAATCACCTCCTAAATCCTGTCCTATTACGTGCACGTAAATTTCATTTCTCAACATGTTAAGGATCACAAAAGCTTAGAGACAGAGTTTTCCTATTTCAGATTGTACCAAACAGAAATCCATTCTTCCAGGTCAAGTACTGGATTCCCATCAGTGCCCCAGGATTTCTGCCTCAGTAACACCATGCTCATAGACTCTGAGGATGTGTATTTTTCTCCCAAGACCATAGACTCTTGGAACTCAGAGCTGAGGGGAACCTCAAGGCAGCTTCCCACCTCTGACCTCATTTTAAAGTGAAAGAGACCAAGGCCAGTAGACATCATGTGACTTGCCTAACTTTATATAGTAAGCAGCAGAATGATTCAAATTCAGGGCATCTGCTCCCAAGCCCAGGGCTCCCCCTCTAGGAGTGGAGGTGCACAAGCATGTCCTTTCCAGTGACAACTTTCCCCTCAGGAGCTACATCCCTTTCTGATGCCCCATGTCAGTAGTGTTCCCTTCAAGAACCAATGGACCATAAAAGGCAGGGTCTGGAAGGGGTGTCAGAATCATCAGGCAATCACTGATTCCTTAAGTAGGATTTCCAACACCTGGGAGAAATTCAGTTGAGGAAAGGGGGAGGAAAGGGATGCCGGTGCACTCTAAGCTCACTGGATCGGAGTCCAGGGGGTGCCACTGGAGGTGCTGATCCTGGGGATCCCAGATGACATGGTTTCTCTACCCTACTGGCATGGTACAGGTTGTCTGCCCTGTTTGGAGGGCGTGAAGTGGTATGGCTAACAGCACTGGACTTACTGTCAGACAAACCTGAGTTGAAATATTACTTCAGACCGTCATTTCCTATGTTACCTTGGGGAAGTCAATTAGTTTTATCTCTCTCTTCTCTGATCTGTAGAAAAGGTGATAAAAATAGTAGCTTCCTTGTATGGTTATTGTGAGATTTCCAGCTGATAACACAAATAAAGTGCTTTCCAAACTTAAATCACTATATAAGTGCAGGCTATCATAGTTATTTTAGAAAGGGTTAATATTACAAACTGGAACAATGCAGCAGAAACTAAGACTTCAAGAGATGTGTGTGATGTTGAAAGGTCTCTGAATGATGGTCTGGTCCAGGACCAGGTGGAGCAGAGGAGGCAGGATATAGAGGCAAAGGGCCACAAGGGGACAGTGACATGGGGATGAATCCTATTCCTCATGGATTTGAAAGCTGTGGGACAAAGCTCAGGTCCCCCCATTATATATCTTCATGAACAAACTGAATGTGAATCCCTCAAACAATATGCTTGATAAACATTTAATCAGTCACTTCTAAAATACCTTCAGTAATCAAGATATCATAGCCTCCTGAAACAGCTTCATTATACTTCCAGATAGTTGTGAGAATCAGGGAGTTATTCCTTATATAAAAAATAAATTGATCTCTTTTAATTGCATCCATTGTTATAAATTCTGCTGTTGAGAGCCTGTCAAAATCAAATTAAAATAGCTGACTTATGGTAACCCTTTAGATACTTTATGACAGGGAGGTTTCAGAGAAGATGGTGGAACCAGACAGGAAATTACCTAGTTTTCTTAAATCCCCCTCCCCCAAATGATTTAAAATAATAAAAGGCAGTATAAGGGAGTTGTCCAGTTTAAGAACTTAAGAAGACATTAGAACAGGTCTGAACTCCCAAGATCATGGTATGGTCTGAATTATGTGCCTGTACCTTCAGTCATGTACCACTCCTAATCAAGAAACAAAAAGTCCTAGTTGAAGGCCCTGCTTCAGGAACTTTTGCTCCATAAACAGTGTGGTGTCAGACAACTGATCAAGGGGATATTTCAGTGCCCTAAGCAGGTACTGAATAGGAGTCCTTGGGCACTAACTGAACAAAGTCCCTGGCTATGGGCAAGAAAGAGCAAACACATGCCACTGAGTGGGGTGGCAGAGGGGAAATGACTTTACTAGCTATGGTTACTTGCAGGACAGTGAAATTCTTGGCTTTGGTTCCAGGGAAGAAGGGTGAGCTGACACTAGCAACAAGGGAAAGGATTACAAGGAGTAAGCGTATTTTTGGTGACAGAGTTGGTGGAGGCCCTGATCATATCTCAGGGGTAGAGAGAAGGATCTGGTATCAGGCACTCAGACAGAACCCAGAAAACAGTAACTTAAAAAACTGAAGGTTGAGACATTCCTGCTTCAAGAGTAGAGCCCAACTCAAACAAAAAATTAATGGCCAAGAAGTAAACTGATTAAATATTGAGCAAGCAAAGAGAAAGGTCCGCAATACTGACAGCTGCTATCATGATAAAGAAGATCTGGGTTCATTCTCAGAAGACAATGAAGCAAAACAACTATTTCTACTTCAAAGAAATATGTTAAATTGCCCCAAAGAGTTCTTGGAAGAGTTAAAAAAGATCTTAAAATCAAATGAAAGGTTGAGGAAAAATTATGAAAAATAAGAATAATTTAAGAAAATCAAGAAAACTATGAAAAGAACGTGAATCAATTGGAAAACGATCCAAAAATTTGTCTAAATGAATAAATAGTAAATGACAGCCATCGTGTACCTTGTCATCTCTTCTGCAGTTAAACATTCTCAGAACTTTCAAATAGTCTTCATGTGGAAGACGTTCCAGGCTCCCCATAACCTTTATTGTTACTAGATACCCTTGTCTCTTTCTTGCCCAAGCTGCCAGTTGTAGGCTTCTGAGAGATACTGCAAAAAACTGGAATAGGAGGATCCTTTTCCATCTTTATAAATGGGTTTTCCATTTATTGTAAGACACTGACATTGTTGTAAACATTGTCATCCTCCCAAACTGGATGCATTTCAGCTTTGCAAACCTTACAAGACTAGAGACCAGTTAGGGACTATTAATATCCCGTGTACGAGTGGTGAATGGAATTATCTTTGCAAAAGTTTCTGTCTTTTTTTGTGTGTGTTTCAATCAAAATAGGGTGGGATATCCACTGCTGTGGTGAGAAGGCCAGGGTTGGGTAAATGAGACAATTTTTAGGGCACCTGTTATAGCTTCTTCTTCACCTCAGGAAGTAAGCAGTTTGGTCCTTAAAAGGCTTCTCAGGGGGGTGGAGCCAATCCAAGGGAGAGCAACAGCACAGACTTGCTAGCGCTCTGTAAAAATGATTCTACACAAATTCTGTAGCTTTAGAACCCAAAGAACGAAAGAGTGAAGCAAATCTCTAGCCCAAGACAGCCTGGAAGTTTGCCAGGAAGTGTCTCTCATGCCATGCTGGGAGCAGAGCACAGTCCATTGGGGGCATGCCAGCACAGATAGGACATGAGCAGGCTTTGGGGGACTGAATCACAGGCACGTGTGGTAGTTTCCAGACTTCATAACCCCAAAAGGAGGAGGACAAATTGGAATGTAAGTGGAAAAAAAAACCTGTGGGACCTGTGTGTAAAAGCAGTGGTCAGGTCTCAGCACCAGGGAGTCACAGGAGGTGGATGAGTCCATGGAGGAGGAGCCCTTGCCAGCAGGAGCAGGGGCAGGGGCAGCAGCAGTCAGAGGCTGTTTCTGGAACTCTAGGCCCTTAGATTGTGGACTGATCAAGCTGCTGACAGTATACTCTCCATCCCCTGGAAGCAGAAAACCACCTTGAAAAGAGCTCAAAAGTCAAGTAAGTGGCTGGGAAAATGATGAAAATTGGAAAAAGAATCAGACTATAGAATCTTGCTTTGGTGACAAGGAGTACTAAAGTATACAAACAGAAGACAATGAAGTCAAAACTCCTACATCCAAAGACTACAAGAAAAATGTGCATTGGTCTCAGGCTATGGAAGAGCTCAAAAAGGATTTTGAAAACTAAGTAAGAGAAGTAGGGGAAAAATTGAGAAGAGAAATGAAAGTGATGCAAGAAAATAATGAAAAAAATGAGTCAACTGCTTGCTAAAGGGGACCCAAAAATGTTGAAGAAAATAACACCTTAAAAAATAGAGTAACCCAGATGAAAAAGAGATCCAAAAAGTCAATGAAGAGAAGAATGCCTTAAAAAGCAGAATTGGTCAAGTGGAAAAGGAAGTCCAAATGCTCACTGATGAAAATCATTCTTTAAAGATTAGAGTGGGGCAGACGGAAACTAATGACTTTATGAAAAATCAAGAAGTTGTAAAACAAAACCAAAGGAATGAAAAATAGCAAGCAATGTGAAATATCTCAGTGGAAAAACAACTGATCTGGAAAATAGATTCAGGACAGACTTATTGGACTACCTGAAATCCATGATAAAAAAGAGCCTAGACATCATCTTTCAAGAAATTATCAAGAGAAACTGCCCTGATATTGTAGAACCAAAGGGTAAAATAGTTATTGAAAGAATCCACTGGTCACATCCTGAAAGAGACCCCCAAAGGAGAACTCTTAGGAATATTTAGTCAAATTCCAGAGCTCCCAGGTCAAGGAGAAAATACAGCAAGAAGCAAGAAAGAAACAATTGGAGTATTGTGGAAATACAATCATGATAACACAAGATCTAGCAGCTTCTACATTAAGGGATTGGAGGGCTTGGAATGTGATATTCTGAAGGTCAAAGGTATTAGGATTAAAACCAAGAATCACCTACCCAGCAAAACTGAGTATAATATTTCAGGGGAAAATGTGGTTATTGAATGAAATAGAGAACTTTCAAACATTCTTATTGAAATGACCAGCACTGAATAGAAAATTTGACTTCCAAACTCAAGAATCAAGAGAAGCATGAAGAGGTAGACAGGAAAGATAAATCATAAAGGACTTACTAAAACTAAACTGTTTGCATTCCTACATGGAAAGATCATATTTGTAACTCTTGATACTTTTCTTAGTATTAGGGTAGTTGGAGGGATTATATACATATAGACAGAGCACAGGATGAGTTGAATAGTTAGGAATTATATCTAAAAAATAAAATTCAGCAGTGAAAGAAGAATATATTGGGAGGAGAAAGAGAGAAAAAGAATGGGGCAAATTATCTCACATAAAAGAGGCAAGAAAAAGATTTTGCTTTTTGCTCATTGATTCATGAATCTTCTCATATATTTTGACTTAGAGTCCTCTTCTCTTTCTTTTACAATAGCTCATTTTTTTGTAATCACATGGAAGAAGGAAAAAAGGCATATGTAGATATCTAAACAGCACAAACCTGAATTGTGGTTCAGTCATTTCAGTAATGTCATTGTGACCCCATTAGTGATTTTTTTTGGCAAAGATACTGAGCTGGTTTGCCATTACCTTTTCCAGCTCATTTCACAGATAAGGGAGCTGAACCAAACAGGATTCAGTGACTTATCCAGGGTCACATGGTCGGTAAATGTCTGAGGCCAGATTTGAATTCAGGAAGATGGGTCTTCCTGAACCCAGGCCTGACCCTCTATCTATTGGAACACCTTGTTGTCCTAAATAACATAAACCTGAAAGAGATAACTATACACTTGAGAAGAGAGTCCTAAAGTTTTCAAAACAACTTTATTTGGTGTAATATCAGGGGATATGAGTCAGCTGAAAATAGATACCAATAAGAATAAGTTGTTATATATTGATTTAAAAGGTAGGTCTCCCAAGTACAAGACAGGAGTGGTATTCCCATGCAGCAGCTCATCTGAAAGCAGTTCTGAGGGGAGAAGTCAGAAAGGGAGAGGTTGTTAGTACAATCACACTCTCTTTGTCAGTAGTGTGATGTGACCAGCTAATATGATTTAGTGCTATATTAAGAGATATATGTCTAAGAGGCAGAGCTAAGATAGTGGTGTAAAGTCAAGGACTCTTCTGAACTCCCCCAAATTCCCCTTGAAATAACATTAAAATAATTTCTCCAAACAAATTCTGATGGAGCAGAAGGAAGAAAAGGATGTGGTGAAACAATTTTTCCAGTCCAAGACAATAGAAGGTTGCCAGAAAATACCTGCCTCACTGGACAGAGAGAGGAGTGCAGGCTACTTCCAGCAAGACAGCAGCAGGCCTTGGGAGTCACTAAATTGATTGATAGCTTCTGGAATGCTCAGCCCACAGATGGTAAGGGGATCAAAAAAGTAGTTAGAAGAAAATGATAGGGCAACAGGAAGTATTTACATGGAGAAATCAAAGATATCCATAGTCATATGAAAAAATTCTCTAAATCACTATTGATCAGAGAAATGTAAACTAAAACAGCTCATAGATACCACCTCACACCTACCAGATTGTCTAATATGACAGAAAAGGAAAATAACACATATTAGAGAAGATATGGGAAAACTAGAACATTAAAGTGCTGGTGGTGGAGTTGTGAACTGAACCATCAGTTCTGTAGAGCAAATTGGAACTCTGCCTAAAGTGCTATAAAACTATGTATCCCCTTTAACCCCTCAATAGTGTTACCATATCTGTAATTCAAAAGATTAAAAAGAAAAGAGAAAAGACACATATGTTCAAAAATATTTATAGTTGCTCTTATTATGATACTGAAGAATTGGAAATTGAAGAGATGCCCATCAATTGAGTTATGGCTGAACAACTTGTGGTATATGATTATGATGGAATATTATTGCATCATAAGAAATGATGCTTTTAGAAAATCCAAGAAAGAATTCCATGAAGAGATCCAAAGTGAAATGAGCAAAATCACAATGGTGTACATAGTAACTGCAAGATTTATAAGGATCAACTGCGAATGACTGAGTTATTCTCAGTAATACAAGAATCCAAGACAATTTCAAAGGATTTGAGATGACAAAATGCTACCAACCTCTAGAGAAAGAACTAAGGAAGGATGACTGAAGATGCAGCATCCTTCTTTTACTTCCTTTATTTTTCTTATTTTTGTTATCTACTTTCTTTCACAACATGAAAAGTATGTAAATATATGTTCCACGACTCAAATATGTATATATACATATATAAATATACATACATATATAACCTATATCAAATATGTAACCTCTATCATAACACATGTGTATGTATATATGTATATATGTGTATATATACATATATACCTATATCAGATTATTTGCCTTCTCATGGAGGAGGGAAAAAGAGAATTTGGAACTCAAAAATTTTAAAAATCAATATTAAGAATAATTTCACATGTATTTGGAAAAAAATAATCGTATTTAAAAAAAATTTTCAACATTCACTTCCATAAGATTTTGATTTCTAAATTTTCTTCCCCTTCTTCCTCTTCCCCCCATTCCGCCTCCTCAGAACAGCATGCAAACTGATATAGGCTCTACATATACATTCATATGATATATATTTTCACAATAATTGTGTTATAAAGAAAAATTAGAACCAATGGGAGAACTCTTGAGAAAGAAGAAAGCAAAAGAGACAGAGAGAGACAGAGACAGAGAGACACAGAGAGAGAGAGACAGAGACAGAGAGACAGAGACAGACAGAGAGACAGAGACAGAGAGACAGAGCAGATGGAGAAAGACAGAGACAGAGAAGAGAGAGAACAAATAGTATCCCTTTGACATTCATTTGGTCTCCATAGTTCTTTTTTTCTTTTCCTTTTTTTTTTGTATTTTTGTATTTATTTTTACATTTTGACATTCATTTCCACAAAATTTTGATTTAATTTTCTCCCCATCTCTCCCCTCCCCCACCCCATAATATCTTACATTCTGAGTACCCCTTCCCTCAGTGTACTCTCCCTTCTATCACACCTCACCCTTCCCTTATCCCCATCTTCTCTCTTTCTTGTAGGGCAAGATAAATTTCTATACCCCATTACCTATGTTTCTTATTTCCCAGTTATATGCAATAATAATTCTCAACATTCATTTCTAATACTTTGAATTCCAACTTCTATCTCTCCTTCCATCCCTCCCCCTCCCCACTGAGAAGGTAAGCAATTCAATCCAAACTATACATGTGTCATTTTGCAAAAGACTTCCATAATAGTCATGTTGTGTAATACTAACTATATTGTCCTCTATCTAACGCTGTCCTCCCTTTTTTATTTTATTCTTAATTAGACCTTGTCCCTTCCAAAAAGTGCTTACTTCTAGTTACTCCCTTCTCCCTGTTGCCCTCCCTTCTATCATCTCCATCACCTTACTTGTCCCCTCCTCCCCTACTTTCCTGTAGTGTAAGATACATTTCCTTTCCTCCTGAAGTCATATGTGAAGAGAGTAAGCTTTACTTTTCCCCTCTCACCATCTTCTTTTCTCTTCCATTGAAAAAGATTTTTCTTATCTCTTTTATGAGTTAAAGCATGCCCCCATTCCTTTTCTCCCTTTCTCCTTCCAATATTTTCCTCCCTCATCCCTTGATTTTTATTTCATTTTATTTTTATGGACATCACCTCTTATGATTCAACTCAACCTAAACTCTGTGTGTGTGTGTGTGTGTGTGTGTGTGTGTGTGTGTGTGTGTGTGTGTGTGTGTAATTCCTCCACCTACCCAAATACTGAGAAAAGTCTCAAGGGTTACAAATATTATCTTTCCATATAGGAACGTAAACAGTTCAGCTTTAGAAAGTCCTTTATGATTTCTCTTTCCTGTTTACCTTTTCATGATTCTCTTGATTCTTGTGTTTGAAAGTCAAATTTTCTTGTTCTGGTGTTTTCATCAAGAATGTTTGAAAGTACTCTATATCATTGAATGACCATTTATTCTCTTGAAATATTATACTCAATTTTGCTGGGTAGGTGATTCTTTGTTTTAATCCCATTTCCTTTGACTTCTGGAATATCCTATTCCAAGTCCTTCAATCCCTTAATGTAGAAAGTGCCAGATCTTGTGTTATCCTGATTGTATTTCCACAATATTTGAATTGTTTCTTGTTAGCTGCTTGGAATATTTTCTCCTTGACCAGGGAACTCTGAAATTTGGCCACAATATTCTCAAGAGTTTTTCTGTTTAGGTCTCTTTCAGGAGGTGATTGGTGGATTCTTTCAATATTTATTTTGCCCGCTGGTTCTAGAATATCAGGGCAGTTTTCCTTGATAATTTCATGAAAGATAATATCTGGGCTCTTTTTTTGATCATGGATTTAATGTGGTCCCATAATTTTTAAATTGTCTCTCCTGGATCTATTTTCCAGGTGAATTGTTTATCCAATGAGGTGTTTCACATTATCTTCTATTTTTTTTTAAACTTTTCGTTCTGTTTTCTAACCTCTTGGTTTATCTCATAGTCATTAGTTTCCCTTAACTGAATTCTCTCTTTTAAAGAATTATTTTCTTCAGTGAACTTTTGAACCTTCTCTTCCATTTGGCTAACTCTGCTTTTTAAAGCCTCCTTCTCCTCATTGGCTTTTTGGACTTCTTTTTCTAATTGAGTTACCCTCTTTTTAAAGGTGTTATTTTCTTCAGCATTTTTTGGTTCTCCTTTAGCAAGCTACTGACACACTTTTCAAGCTCTTCTATGGCCTATGCCCATTTCATACTCATTTTGAAGATACTAGAGGCAGAGGCCTTGACTTCCTCTGACAGTATGCCTTGTTCTTTCTCACCAGAAAGGATGGAAGGAGATACCTGTTCACCAAGAAAGTAACCTTCTATGGTCTTATTTTTTCCCCTTTTTTGGGCATTTCCCCAGCAAGTTACTTTACTTCTGAATCCTTTGTCAAGAGGAGGGTCCTAATGCTTTTCCTCTCCCCAGTGCTTTACTTAAGGCTGAGATTCAGATCAGCTACTCAATTCCTCCTCAGTTCACTATCAAAAGAGGTTCTGTAAATGTTTTTTACATGTGGGTTCTTATTCCATTTTTGTGATTTTCTTGGGATACAGACTTAGCAGTGATATTACTGAGTCAAAAGGGTATGGCTTTGGGTGGGGGTGGGGCTGACACCGAGGTTCAGATCAGCTGCTCAATTCCCCAGAGGCTTTAAGCTGAACTGCCTGGACAATGGACCCAGGCTGCTTCCATGACCACTGTAGCTGTCTGCCACCAGCTGCTGCTGCTGCTGCATCTGCCGCCTGAAGCCAGCACTGGAGGAACCCCATTCCCCTCTCTCCTACCTGGGAAAACCCTCCCACACTGACCTTTGGAGCTTTCTTTATTTCTTGTGGGTTGAGGCGATCTGGGACCCTCTCTGCTGGGAATTCTGCCCCAGAGGTCTTTTCAAGTCCCATTCTTCCCAGTACTGCATGATCAGGGCTGGGCTCTGCTCCACTCAGCATCCTGTGAGATAGACCTTTCCTGTTGGCCTTCCAGGTTACCTTTGGCTGGAAACCTCTTTCACTGTTGTTCTGTGGTTTCTTCTGCTCTAGAATTTGTTGAGAGTCATTTTTTATAGGTATTTTGTGGGCTGTGGGGGAAGTGCTAAACTATGTGCATCTTTCTTCTCCACCATTTTGGCTCCACCCCCCTCCATAGTTCTTTGTATGGATGTGGATAGCATTTTCCATCATGAGTCTTTTGGAATTAGAGCCTTGTATTGTTGAGAAGAGCTAAGTCTATCAAAGTTGGTCATCACACAATGTTCGTGTTACTATATACAATATTTTCCTGATTCTTCTCAGTCCACTCAGTGTCTCTTCATGTAAGTCTCTCCAGGTTTTTCTGAAGTCTACCTACTCATCATTTTTATGGAACAATTGTATTCCATTGCATTCATATACAACAACTTGATCAGGCGTTCTAATTGATGGGTGATCCCCTTAATTTACAACTCCTGTTCACTATCAAAAGAGGTTCTGTAAATGTTTTTTACATGTGGGTTCTTATTCCATTTTTGTGATTTTCTTGGGATACAGACTTAGCAGTGATATTACTGAGTCAAAAGGGTATGCACAGTTTTATAGCCATTTGGTCATAGTTCTAAACTGCTCTCCAGAATGTTTGGATCAGTTCATAACTCCACCAACAATGCACCAGTGTTCCACTTTTCCCACATCTTCTCTAATATTTATCATTTTCCTATTTTGTTATGTTAGTCAATCTGATAGGTGTGATGTGATACCTCGGAGTTGTTTTTATTTGCATTCTCTAGTCAATAGTGATTTAGAGCAATTTTTCATAGAATAGTTTTAGTTTTTTCCTTTGAAAACTGCCTGTTCAAAATTTTTAACCATTTATCAGTTGGGGAATGACTTATTTTCTAACAAATTGGATGCAGTTCTCCTTATATTTTAGAAATGGGCCTTTATCAGGGATACTGGTTGTAAAAATGTTTTCCACTTTCCTGATTTCTTTCTAATCTTGTTTGAATTGGCTTTATTTGTGCAAAAATTTTTCAATTTAATATAATCAAAGTGATCCATTTTGCACTTCATAATGTTCTCTCTCACTTGTTTTGTCATAAATTCTTCTATTCTCCATAAATCTGACAGGTATACTACTCCTTCCTCTCTTATTTTGCTTGTAGTATCAGCCTTTGTATCTAAATAATGTACTCATTTTAACTGTCTTGGTGCAGGGTGTAAGATATGGGTTGACAGCTAATTTCTATCATACTCTTTGCCAGTTTTCTCAGCAGTTTTGTTAAACCATTAGTTATTATTCCAGAAGCTGAAGTCTTTGAGTTTATCAAACAGTAGATTGCTGTAGCTACTGTATCTTGTGTACCTATCATATTCCACTAACCCATCATGCTATTTCATAGCCAGTATCATGGTTTAGCCATCATCATTGATGACTGCTGCTTTATAATATAATTTAAGATCTGTTAGTTCTAGACCACATTGTCTTGCATTTCTTTTCGTTAATTCCCTTGATGTGCTGGACCTTTTGTTTCTCCAGATAAATGTGGATGTTTTTTTTCTAGCTCTACAAAATAATTTTTGGCAGTTTTATTGCTATGACACTGAATAAGTAATTTAATTTAGGTAGAATTGTCATTTTTTGTATTAACTCAGCCTACCTATGGTGATTAATAATTTTCTGGTTATTTATATTTGAGTTTACTTGGGGTGGAAAACTGTTTCTGTAATTATGCTCAACAGGTCCTGAGTTTGTTTTGCCAGGTAGACTCACAAATATTTTGTATTGTCTATAGATACTTCAAATGGAATTTCTCTTTCTATCTCTTGCTGTTGGGCTTTGTTAAGTAATCTATATCTATATCTATATCTATCTATCTATCTATCTATCCTTGAAGAAGATCAAAAAGATATCACCATGATAAAGTGAAGTTTCAACGTGCATGACTATGTCTGATCAGACTAATACAGGCTCAGAATGCTCTACCACCGACTGGGCACAGATAGTCCATGTGAACATTTGGAGTGGATACTTCAAACTTGCACAGCCTATGTTTCCTTTGAGCTGTTTCAATTCTGTTTTGCTCATAGAGCACAGCACCCTTTCTTAAGGTATGCCATGCTGAGGACTCCTGTGCCAGTGTCTCCTATGTAGCACAACCAAATTCAAAGTTTTTGAGGGAGACCTTGAGAGGGTCCTTGTATTACTTCTTCTGACCACCATGTGATCACCTGCCCCATGTGAATTCTCCATAAAAAAGTCCTTTTGGCAAGTATACATTTTGCATTCAAATAACATGGCCAGCCCAGAAGTTGTGATCTCTGAATCAGAGTTGGAATGCTTGGCAGTCCAGTTCGAGCAAGGACCGCAGTGTCTGGTACCTTATCCTGCCAGGTGATCTTCAGAATCTTCCTGAGACAGTTAAAATGGAAATGATTGAGTTTCCTGGCATGGCACTGGTAGACTGTCCATGTTTCACAGGCATACAACAATGAGGTCAGTACAACAGCTCTTTAGACCTTCAGTCTGGCAGTCAGTCTAATCCCTCTTCTCTCCCAGACTTTTCTTTGGAGCCTCCCAAACACTGAGCTAGTTCTGGCAATGCATGCATCAACCTCATTGTTAATGTGTTCATTTTTGGAAAGTACACTACCAAGTACTTATCTACAGTATTCAAAACTTCTCCATTTACTGTAAATGTTGGTTCCATATATGGATAGTGTGGTGGTGGCTGATGGAGCACCTGTGTTTACTTGTTAATTATCAGGCCAAAATTAGCACAGGCAACAGAGAATTGATCCATACTTGTTGCATCTCAGCTTCAGAGGCTACACTGAGTGCTCAAACAGAAAATCAAGCACCAACATTCCCTCCACTTTGGTGTTGGCTTGTGACCTTTTGAAACTGAAGAATCTATCATCAGTATGGTAGTTGACCTTGATGCCGTGTTTGTCCTCATTGAAAGCATTTGACAACATGGCTAAAAATATCACTCTAAAAAGCATGCATATGCACATACATACACATATATGCATGTGTTATATATACATGTATATGCATGTATATATACACATACACATATATAGACATATATGTAGGTATGCATATATATTCTGATGATATACGTGGGTTAATTCCATATCCTGAAAATTTGCTATAGTTGTTTATTATTCCAGTAGTAATTTACTTGTATCTCTAGGATTCTCTAAGCATATCATCATATGATCTGTAAAGCGCATCATAGCTTAGTTTCTTTGATCATTCTCATTCCTTCAATTTCTTTTTCTTCTCTTAATGCTAAAGCTTATATTTCTGGTTCAACGTTGAACAATAGTGATGATAATGGGCATCCTTATTTCACCCCTGGTCTTACTGGAAATATTTTTTGCTTCTCCCCATTGCAAGCAATGTTGCTGATGGTTTTAGTACATGCCGCTTATCATTTATTTTATTAAATATATTATCACCTTGGTCATGTTTCACTGAAAAATTAAAATGAATGGGAGAAACTGAAAACAAAACAAAACACAACACAAGAGAAAATGGTCTGATTTATACTGCAATCCAATTCCATAGTTCTTTCTGGATGTGGAAGACATTTTGTCTCAAGAGTCCATTGGGAATATTTTAGGTCCTTTCATTGATGTGAAGGGCTATCACAAAAAATCCTCATGTATTGTGGTTGTTGCTGTGTATGAAGTTTTCCTGGTTCTGCTCTTTTTTCTAAGCATCAGTTCGTAGAAGTCCTTCCAGGCCTCTATGAAGTCTTCTTGTTCATCCTTTCTTATAGCACAACATTATTCCATTACTTTCATATACCACAACTTGTTCAGGCATTCCCCAACTGATGGGCATTCCCTAGATTTCCAGTTCTTGGCCACCACAAAGAGAGCTGCTATAAATATTTTTGTACATGTGGGACCCTTTCCCATTTTTATTATTTCTTTGGGATATAGTCCTAGAAGTGATATTTCTGGGTCAAATGTTGTGCACACTTTTGTAACCCCTTGGGCGTAGTTCCAAATTGCTCTCCAGAGTGGTTGGATCAGCTCACAGCTCCACCAACAATGAATTAGTGTTCCAACTCTCCCACATCTTCTCCAACATTTATAAATCTTTCTATTTTGTCATGTTAGCCAATCTGTTAGGTGTAATGTGGTACCTCAGAGTTGTTTTGATTTGAACCTCTCTAATCAACAGTGATTTACAGTAATTTTTCAAATGACTTTAGATAGCTTTAATTTATTCCTCTGAAAATTGCCTGTTCATACCCTTTGGCCATTTATCAACTGGGGAATGATTTGTAGTTTTGTACATTTGACTCAGTTCTCCATATATTTTAGAAATGAGGTCTTCATCACAGACAGTATTTGCAAAAATTCTTGCCCAGTTTTCTGCTTCCCTTCTAATCTTGTTTGCATTGGCTTTGTTTATGCAAAAACTTCAATTTAATGTAATCAAAATTATCCATTTTGCACTTCCTAATGTTCTCCACCTCCTGTTTCATCAAAAATTTCTCCATTCTTTGTAAATATGACAAATGCACTATTGCTTCTTCCCTTAATTTGTTTATAGTATCAGTCTTTATACCTAGATCATGTAACGATTTGGACTTTAGTCTTCTGTATAGTGTCAGGCATTGGTCTATGCCTAGTTTCTACCACACTATTATCCAGTTTTCCCAGCAATTTTTGTTAAACAGTGAGTTCTTATCCCAGAAGCTGGGGTCCTTGACTTTATCAAACAGTAGATTGCTATATTCATTGACTACTGTACCTTGAGTACCTAATCTATTTCACTGGTCCACCTCTCTATTTCATAGCCAGTACCAAGTGATTTTTGATGATTGCTGTTTTATAATACAATGTGAGATCTGATAGTGCTAGGTCACCTTCCCTAGCATTTCTTTTCATTAGTTCCCTTGATATTCTGGACCTACTGTTCTCCCAGATTAATTTTGATATTCTTTTTTTCTAGCTCTAGAAAATAACTATTTGATAGTTTGATTGGTATAGCACTGGATAAGTAAATTAATATAAGTAGGATTGTCATTTTTAGTGTATTAGCTCAGCCTGCCCACGAGCAACTGGTGTTTTTCCATTTATTTAGAACTGACTTGATTTGTGTGAAAAGTATTTTGTAATTGTATCCTGGGTTTGCTTTTGTAGGGAGAATCCCAGATATTTTATAGTGTCTGCCAGAACTTCTAATGGAATTTCTCTTTCTGTCTCTTGCTATTTGACTTTGTTGGCAATATATAGAAATGAAGATGATTTATGTGGGTTTATTTTGTAACCTGCAACTTTGCCAAAGTTGTTTATTATTTCAAACAGTTTTTTACCTGATACTTTGAGATTCTCTAAGTATATCGTCATATCATCTGCAAAGAATGATAACATATTTTCTTCCTTGGGCATTCTAATACCTTCAATTTCTTATTCATCTCTTGTTGCTAAAGCTAACATTTCTAGTGCCATGTTGAATAACAATGTTGATAATGGACATCCTTGTTTTACCCCTGATCTTATTGGAAATGCATCTACCTTATCCTCATTGCATATAATGCTTGCTTATTATTTTATGCAAGACTCTATTTATTTTTATACTCTCCAGTGTTTTCAATAGGAATGGATGTTGCATTTTGTCAAAAGCTTTTTATGCATCTATTGAGATAATCATAACTTTTCAGTTAGTTTTGTTGTTAATATGATCAACAATGCTGTTTATTTGTCAACTTGTCATATAGTTTGAAATGTGCTACTACTAGACCACCTTTTTTCACATTTTTTCATTCACTGCTTTGATATTCTTGACCTTTTGTTCTTTTTTAAAAATTAAATTATTTTATTTATTTTCAGTGTTCTATAATCACTTTCACATATCTTAGATATTTTTCCCCTCACTCCCCCTCCTTCCTCACTGCCTCCCTGCAATAGTATACAATTCCATATAGGTTCATCACGTACATTCCTATTAAATACATTTTCACCTTAGTCATGTTGCATAGAGGAACCAAAATGAATGGGAGAGATCATAAAACAAAACAAAACATAATACAAAAGAAAATGCTCTGCTTCATTCTGTGATCAAATTCCATAGTTCTTTTTCTGGATGTGGAAGGCATTTTGTCTCAAGAATTCATTTAGAATTTTTTAAGTCCTTCCATTGCAATGGAATACTAACTCTACCAGAAAAAATTCCTTGCTAACTATGGTTGTTGCTGTGTGTAAAGTTTTCCTGGTTCTGCTCCTTTCCCTCAGTATCTGTTCATATAAGTCTTCCAAGGCCTCTCTGAAGTCTTCCTGTTCATTATTTCTTATAGCACAATAGTATGCCATTACATTGATATACCACAGTTTATTCAGCCATTCTCCAAGATGGGCTTCCCCTTGATTTCCAGGTTTTGAGCACCACAAAGAGAGCTGTTATAAATATTTTTGCACATGTGGTACCTTTTCCCATTTTTATGATTTCTTGGGGATACAGTCCTTCAAGTGGTATTGCTGAGTCAAAACATATGCACATTTTTGTAACCCTTTGGGCATGGCTCCAAATTGTTCTTCAGAATAATTGGATGAGCTCATAGCTCCACCAACTATGAATTAGTGTTCCAACTCTCCCACATCTTCTTCAACATTTATAATCTTCCTGTTTTGTCATGTTAACCAGTCTGACAGGTATGATGTGTTACCTCAGAGTTGTTTTGATTGGAACCTTTCTAATCAATAGTGATTTAGAGCAGTTTTTCAAATGACTATTGATAGCTTTAATTTCTTCCTCTGAAAACTGCCTATTCATATAGTTTGGCCATTTATCAATTTGGGAATGACTTGTATTCTTGTATGTTTGACTCAGTTCTCCATATATTTTAGAAATGAGGTCTGAATCACAGACAGTATTTGCAAAAATTCTTTGCCAGGTTTCTGCTTCCCTCTTAATCTTGGTTGCATTGGGTTTGGTTGTGCAGAATTTTTTCAATTTAATGTAATCAAAATTATCCATTTTGCACTTCAAAATGTTTTCTATCTCTTATTTTGTGAAAAATTTCTCTATTCTCCATAAATCTGACAAGTACACTATTCCTTGCTCCCCTAATTTGTTTATAGCATGAATATTTATACCTAGATTATGTATCCATTTAGAATTAATTCTTGTGTATGGTGTCAGGCAATGGTGTATGCTCAGCTTCTGCAACACTGTTATACAGTTTTCCCAGCAATTTTTGTCAAACAGCGAATTCTTATCCCAGAAGCTGGGGTCCTTGGCTTTATCAAACAGTAGATTGCTATATTCATTGACTACTGTGTCTTGAGTATCTAACCTATTCCTCTATTCTACTCCTCTGTTTCTTACCTGGTACCAAGTGATTTTGATAATTGCTGCTTTATAATACAATTTGAAATCTGGTAGGGCTAAGCCACCTTCCATAGAATTTCTTTTAATTAGTTTCCTTGATATTCTGGACCTTTTGTTCTTCCAGTTGAATTCTCGATTTTTTCTAGCTCTAGAAAATAATTATCTGATAGTTTGATTGGTGTGGCACTGAATAAGTAAATTAATTTAGGTTGAACTGTCATTTTTATTATGTTGACTCGGCCTATCCACAAGCTGCTGTTTTTCCGCTTACTTAAATTGGACTTGTTTTGTGTGAAAAGTTTTTTAATTGTGTTCATATAATTCTTGGATTTTCTTTGGCACATAGACTCCCAAATAATTTATAGTGTCTACTGTAACTTTAAATGCTATTTCTCTTTCTGTCTCTTGCTGTTGGGCTTTGTTAGTGATATATAGAAATGCAGATATTTTATGTGGATTTATTTTGTAACCTGCAACATTGCCAAAGTTGTTCATTATTTCAAGTAATTTTTTCCTTGATTCTTTGGGATTCTCTAAATGTATTATCATATCATCTGCAAAGAGTGATAACTTACTGTTGTCCTTACCTATTGTAATTCTTTCAATTTCTTTTTCTTCTCTTGTTGCTAAAGCCAACATTTCTAGTACCATGTTGAATAACAGTGGTGATAATGGATATCCTTGTTTCACCCCTGAGCTTGTTGGAAATGCATCTACCTTATCCCCATTATATATAATGATTGCTGATGGTTTTAGGTAGATATTGCTTATTGTTTTTTGTAAGGCTCCATTTATTCCTATATTCTCCAGTGTTTTCAATAGGAATTGGTGTTGTATTTTGTCAAAAGCTTTTTATGCATCTATTGAGATAATCGTAAGTTTTCTGTTAATTTTGTTGTTGATATGATCAATAATAGTGATAGGTTGCCAATTTGTCATATAGTTTGAAATCTGCTACTACTAGACACATTCTTTCATTCATTGCCTTGATATTCTTGACCTTTTTTTCTTCTAATGAAATTTTTTGTATTTTTTTTTTTTAGCTGTGAAAAATTATTCTTTGGTAGTTTGATTGGTAAAGCATTAAATAAGTAAATTCACTTTGGTAGTATTGTAATTTTTATTATATTGTTTAAGGTTATACATAAGTAACATTTTTTCTAAATATTTAGATCTGTCTTCACTTGTGTGAAAATTATTTTTCAATTTTGTTCAAATAGTTTCTGGCTTAATCTTGGCAAGTCCATGCCTAAATAATTTATTTTTACAGCTGTTTTAAATGTTATTTCTCTCTTTCTTTGAACTGGATTTTGTTGGTAGTATAGAGAAATGCTGATGGTTTATGTGGATTCATTTTATTTCTTGCAACTTTGCTAAAGGTGTTAATTGTTTTATCTCATTTTTTGTTTGACTCTTTAGCATTCTCTAAGTATTATCAGATAATCTCTTGAAATGATGTTCTTTTTGTGAAATTGTCTATTTTATTACTTCAATTTCTTTTTCTCACTTTGTTGTTATAGATTGAATTTCTAGTACAATATTGACTAACAGAAGTGATAATAGGCATCTTTGCTTCATGACTCATCTTTTTGGGAAGGTTAGAAATTTATCCCCATTTCTTGGTAAATTTTGGTGGCCAGAAGCTTCCCACTTAACTTGGAGTATACTGGCTAGATTTCTTCCTTCCTTCCTTCCTTTCTTTCTTTCTATGGATTTAACAATAATATCTTAGAATGAGTGACAATAGTAACAGTTCCACTCCAAAAACAACAACCTTGAGGCTCCTGCCCCTCCCAGAATGATTTATATATATTGTTTCTTTTCTATTAAGAGGGCAATCCCCCTGACTACTTTTTAAAGAGGTCTGTTCACTGAATGGGCATTACCTCACTTTAAGTGAGTCTTAGTCTAAAAGGCCTAGGTCTCTCATTGCATCCTAGACTGTCTCCAATTATCTGGCCACGGGATCTGGATGACTCAGGAGGAGAAAGTGAGGCTGGTGACCTTGCACAGACCTTACTCACTCAAAACAAAGTCAAGTGCAAGTCATGTTATCATTTGTCTGATGTCATGTTCCATTTCAAAAACAAAGGATGAACATAAGCAATACAATTACTATATTACAAAGAGATTAAAGATAGGTAAAAAGAATTTTTAGCTGTAAAAATCTCTATAGGATCCTTTTTTGTAGAGAAAAATATGGAGATTAAAGGGTACCCACACATTTTAGAATGGTCAAACAAATTATGGTATATGGATATAATGTAAAACTGTTGTGCTATAAGATATTAGGAATGAACAATTTCAGAAAACTTGGAAGAAGTTTATGAACTATGTCTATGAACACATACAGAGTGAATTGAGATGAATTAGGAGAATAATTTAGATATTTACAATAGCACTATAAAGAAAAAACTTCGAAAGCTTTTAGAAGTAATTAATGCAATGACAATTATTTAAGATGACAGAAAATGAATAAAAAAACACATATCTACTTTCTGCTAGAGAGTTGAGGGACTTAAAATGCAGATACACATTTTTGAACATGGCCCATGTGAGAAAAATTCTTTTCCTTAGCTATGTTGTACTTGTTGTAAGAGTTTTCTTTTCCTTTCAAAAATATTCAACGAGGGGAAAGGAGGAGGGAGAAAATAAATGCATGTCAATGTTCAAAATAGTAAATTAAAAAAATAATAAACATTATTCTTATAAAAAGAAAAGGCATTCTTGAGAACTATATTAAAAAACTGAGTAAGAATATTTTTGTAGTATTAGGAGACAATCATAGCAAAAAGAGGATACCTAAAAGGATTGCCTTAGAAAGCCTCCTCATACCATGGGGGATAAGAGAGAAGTCCCCATTGAGCCAGGGATGACAAAAAGCAAGTGATTAAGTTCTGTGACATTTGCTCTAAAAAAACAGCTGAGGCAAATGGGGCATCATTGTGGCCCAGGTATGACTCTTTTAACTGTCAGACACTGAGAGATTTAAGGCTAGTTATAAGGGACAATCATCTTAAGCAATTAAACTACTGGTGTCTTTGGAGTAGACTGACAAATTTGTCCACTAAAATGAATTCATCTGATGACACCTTTGATCAGAATTTCTCTACAGTAGCCTTAAATGCAGTCAGTTTAGAATTTTAGCAATTTTGAATTAAAATGCCTGTTACTGCCAGGGTGATAGAACCTGGATCCTGAATTTTCCCATCCATTTCAGTAGCCCATATCACTGATATCTCTGCCCAAGGCATCTGGATCACCCCAGACCACCTTTATTACTTAATTAGCTTACTTGATGCTCCTTAATTCCACCAAGATCTTTTCACTAATCCTTTTCCTACTTTTTTGTATATAAGTATCTGTCCCATTATCTTCAAATTTGCAGACTTACTAGGAATCTTGCCTGCTCCTACTGGCCTTTAAATCATGGATATTCACTTAGAATCTAGCCCACTTCTATTGACATCAAAAATAAACCTTGCTACTTTGACTGAAGGAAGGTTTTAGTGGTTGAATTCTTTCAAGGTAATTGCCCTGTACCTTTGCATTTTGTGGTTCTGGACACCCCAAAATACAACAAATTTGGTGACCCTTTATAGGCAATAGCCTGACACCCTCAAATTTTTCTCCAGTCAAGACAGAGAAGTGTTGAGGGCTAGCATGGAGTGCTGTTGGCAAGTTTAGGATAGACCTTTGGGACACCTGTTCTTTGTGACTGTGCTCATTATCATCCAGAATGGCTCCCCCATCCTGGTCCCCCCCCTTGCTGTCTCCTTGAGATAAACAAGAGAACTACAGAATACAAGGGATATGTAAAAGGCACCCTTTAGGCTAACATTCTTTAAGACAATAAGACTGGCCAAATTACTAGGACAGGAGACTAGTAGATTGTCAAGTACGCTTTGCAGTTTCTGTCTTTAAATACTCTGACCTTCGGATCAATAAATGGAGTTGCCCTATCTTCTCCTGCCTGCTGTGTTTTTCTTTTTCACCACCGTCACTGAGCCACTTGGGGCCTCCTCTCTCTTTTTATCCCTTTCTTGCTTTGCGATTGGAATTCAATTTCCAAGCCCTTGGGAAGGGTTGGAGGTGCTTTTTGAGTCTGAGGCTGTCGGACTCCAATCAGGTCACATCACTGTGAGAATGTCTTAGACCCAGGCACACTTTCTACTGCATGGTGGAATGCTCTATCTGGAAGTGTATGCTGAATTCTCTCCATTCTGTATGACTATAGGGATTTGGAAAACTATCAGGGCTTTTTGGTTTCCTTAAAATTACTCCCTCAACGCCCTGGTATCTTCCTTCACAGAGGGACTCCTAGTCACCTTCCTTTGCTGCTGGATTCCCATCCAAGCAGCTGGACTCAGTGGGACTTCCCTGAGATTCACACCTAGGTTATCTTACAGAAATGGAAAAATCTTATTCTTCAACAACTTCAAAAGGGAATCTTTGTGCCTGGCCTCAATATGATCTAGAGGACCAAAAATCTTAAGATTCCTTTTCCCATAGGACCTTGGGCTTTTAGTCACTCCTCCCACCCCATCTCACTTCAGAAAATATTTGGCCTGATTGGGACACCAATAGACAAAATTATGGAAAATTATTGAATTAAAAAAATTTAAAATGGGTACCATGGTAAAGATTGATTTCCATTAGTTATTAAGCTCCCCAAGGTCCATGCTTGGAAACCACACCTTGTCAGATTTGATTTCAATTACTTAGGCTTTTTGTCTGGGCTAGGTTCTTTAGTTAATCTGATTCAAAATTAAAATTGGAAAGCAGATTTTTCTTATCTGAAGATGCAAAAGGGAGACAGGATTTCAGCTCTTTAAGGAAGTAGAAAAAAAAATGCTATTCAGAGTTGAGAATTGTCACCACTTGTTCCTTCAAGGGAATATATGAAGTTATGGATAAAGTTTTCTGTTAAGTGGTAAGAGTATTTTCCTTAAGGGGAGAAAAAGGAGGGTTAAAACATTTATCATTACTGATTATAAATCCAAATCTGATATGATAGACTCAAAATCTGTCCTGAAAGAATACAGGGTAGCATCTGAGAGTTTTCTTCCTATCAGGATTATGCAGAAAAGATATTGTTATTTGACATTTATGATTGTAAAATGCTTGACAAGGATGGGTATATGTCGGATACAACGTTAATGTAATTGTTACACACTCTCTAAATCTGGATTTTGTTATATATAAATGGTGGTTTAAAAACGATGTAATATAAATCTGATAATTTGCAACTAATATTTGGTTATAAATAAGGAGTGATGACGCTGATGTTTGCTATATAATGGTAGATTTTTCTTTTGAAATCTTGGCTAAAAGGATTTGATTCCTGAAGTATCTCATTCTTCCAGAATAAGTATATTTAGGAAAGATTGAACAATCTTGTGAAATAAGGATATAAGTTTGTGAGTTTAGCCATTCACCCCTTTGTTTTCTTTAAGCTGGAATGGGATTCCAGTGCAGACGGTTATAATTAAAATATGAAGGAAAGAGATTTGGAAAGATAAATAAAAGGTTTGATTGAAAATATGAAAGATGGATAAGAAGGTTTAGGAACTAATGGAGGCTTTTCAAACCCCTCCTGTCCCTAGATAGTGGTTCTGGATACTTTTGTGTCAGTTTGAGATGGTTTAAGTATGTTGTGAGAGTGTGAGGAAGTAGTTTAAGAGAACAGAAAAATTATGTAACTTGTTTTAATAACTAATAGTTCAATGAAATTTCAGATGATCCTATCTGAAAGAATAGCAAGCCAACATTTATCTGTTATTTAAGATTTTAAGGGACTACAATTTACTATGGTTTTAAATTTTGGTTACAGAAATAGTTATCTAAATTATCATAAAGCCAGTTGACACAGACTGAAGGTTGAGAACTGCTAAAATCAGACATTTGGGGAGAATCTCGAAGGCCTTGGACATGGCCTACATAGGACCTTCCGAACTCTATTTCCCAATTGTGCTATGTCCTTTCTAGAAAGGAAATTTCCCCACCTGTTTACCCCTAGGTCCTGCTTTCAGCACCCAGTAACCACATGATTGGCTGTTAGATAGTGCCTCATTTCTGGAACTGAGGAGAAATAAGGAAGTTCTTTCCTTCTGTTAAGATATGTGATATTGTCCCTCTTTATCTTTTATAGCAAATTTCTATGATCAAAAAGATAAATGATTATCAAGTGATAGTGTGTCCACATGTTGCTAAGGAAATTAATTTCTGAGCAAGGTGAGGTGGAAATGCATTCACCTGAATGGATAATGGTTTGCTTCAAGTACTGAATCCAAAATAAGGTATATTATTGAAAAATTAATTTTTCTAAATGTTATATTGGAAATTGCATTGTTAAAAATGAATGAGTTACAAATTCTGTGTTGTAGAAGTCATATTGAGAAAATGAGAATCCTTGAATGTGTGTGTGTGTGTGCGTGTGTGCGCGCACGTGTGTGTGTGTGTGTGTGTATGTCATTATCAAGTCTGTTTCATCCAAGGATATATTAAGTATGTTAAAAAATTTTTTCTGCTATTAAGAAGGAAATTTTAGCTAAAACTATTTTTCCTATAAATCAAATATTTACAAAAGTGAAAGGAAACTTGATAGTTATGCAACACCCTGGTTTTAAATTTTTTTCCTTGTAATGTTTGTCAGGTTCAAGAGGGTTTTGTAATAACTTATAAACTGTTTGTAAGAGGAAAATATTTGTTGCATGATGAAATGTCTTGTAAAATCTTTTATATGATTTTTGGAAGGCCTACCAAATTTATATTTGAAAGCCAATTTGTTACAATAACTTGAGGTTTTATGAGGGTTGAAAGATGAGGAGACCATCAATTTTATGGCTCCAGGAAGGTCTGTGATAAATTTAAGGCCAACAGTCTCCTGGCCCCATACCCCTTTCCTTTTAAAGCCCAGTCATTCTTACAGAAGGACTTCTTAAGATCTAATCTGAACTCAGAGCTGGGAAAAGTCTGAGAAAGTTAAAAAAAAAAGATGTTGGCTCTTTTCTATTGTGGAAGGAAATGAGGAGCACTAGCCCCACCCTGGGCACCTAAGGCTGGAAAAGTCTAAAAGCATCACCCAACTGGCTATAGCATCTGAGGCTAGAAAGCAGTGGCTCCTCAGACTTGGGTAACCTTGCTTTGTGAAAGTTGTAGTCTCCACGTAGAGAGCAAACGTTTTGTAAATGGAGGTCCTAAACAAGGAAATTGTTTTGATGATAAATGATCTCTAGTGTTTGGCTTTTAGGACGAATTTAAGATTCAAGATGTATGTCTTGGTAATTTTTGATTAGTGAAACCTGTCACCTGATGTAAAAGTCCCAGGTACCATGTTAGAGAAGAATGTCACTGTTACAGGCAGAAGTTTGCTTCAGAGGACAATCCTGTCCTCAGCCTAGGATGGGATCCTTCTGGATCAGTCTCCTCACTGTGTTCCTCTGAAAAGGAATGTTTTGCCACCTGAATAGTTCTCCATCTGGCTACAAGGTGGAGATGATATCTAATTAGGTCCTTGCTTTTCATCTTTGTGGTTTGTTTCTGTAAATCAAAGAAGATAGTTTAAATTGGTATTCTTGTAGAGTCTCCTGAAAGATAATATCCCTGACACAGGACATTCGTTTCCAGGGGTAGCCCCCAGGTGCTCTGAGGATTCCAGGGATGGTCTTGATGGGAGTTCCCAGAAGCCTGGAGATTTGGATTGATAGTATTAAGGTGGGAAGTGGGACAGGGATTTGGGCATAGGGATAGAGAAAAGCCTATGGGTCTCCAGAGAGCCAGATCAAGGGGGGACATCCAAGGAGCTTCCAAGGTGAGGTTTTCCAGGGCTTTTTAGACAAATGGCATAAAAATATGAGATCCTTGTAGTTTTCAAAATGATGTAAGAGCAACCGGGTATTAAAACAGCTGAATTAATCACTGAGACTATACCAGAGACATCTTCAGTCTGGGACAAAGAATTTCAGTGTATTTTCTTAGTGGCCGGTAACCTCTGGTAATATTTTGCATTGATGAAAAAGTTGAACGTTTCTGTTTTGATTTGAATTCATTTAATGAACATAACTTGAAGTTAGTGTATGAACTTACCATATGTGTAACTCATTCTTTTAGACTAAGTGTGGTTAAAAATGGAGAGAGAAGCTTGGGAGACAGATGGAAATTAATTAGAGCAATAGCTTATGATTCTAATGATAAATTTGATTTTATGATTATTATTTAGTAAGGAACTAGAATAAGTATAAAAAGGCATGGAAGATTTAAAGATGTTCCTCAGTCAATGTGAAATTATAGTCATATCTGAAATTGATTATTGGAGCTTGCTATTTTAAGATTTTATGGGATTATTAACTGACTGTTCTTCTCAGTCTAACTCCAGGTATGGATGTTTATTTATTTTTTTAAATTAAAAAAAAATTATTTACGTTTTCAACATTCATTTCCACAAAATTTGGAGCTCCAAATTTTCTCCCCATTTCTCCCCTCCCCCCATCCCAATACACCGAGCATTCTAATTTCCCCTATCACCAATCTGCCCTCCCTTCTAACATCATTTGCCTCCTTTATCCCCATCCTCTCCTCTGTCCTGTAGGGCAAGGTAACTTTCTATACACTATTACCTGTATTTCTTATTGCCTAGTTGCAAGAACAATACTCAACACTTTTTCCTAAAACTTTGAGTTTCACCTTCTCTTCCTCCCTCCCTCCCCACCCATTCCCATTGGGAAGGCAAACAATTCAGTATAGGCCATATCTGTGTAGTTTTGCAAATAACTTCCAAATGACTTCCATAATAGTCGTGTTGTGTAAGACTAACTATATTTCCCTCCATCCTATCCTGTCCCCCATTGCTTCTGTTCTCTCTTTGGATCTTGTCCCTCCCCAAGAGTGTTGACTTCAAATTGCTCCCTCCTCCCATTGCCCTTCTTTCCATCATTCCCATCCCCCTGCTTATCCCCTTCTCCCCCTCCTCCCGTATTATCATATAGGTTTTCATCCCAAAATGAGTGTGCATTTTATTCCTCCTTTTAGTCAAATGTGATGAGACTAAGCTTCATGTTTTTTCTCTCACTTTCCCACTTTTTCCCTCCACTGAAAATTCATTTGCTTGCTTCTTTTATGAGAGATAATTTGCCCCATTCCATTTCCCCCTTTCTCCTCCAATATATTTCTCTCTCAACCCTTAATTTCATTTTTAAAGATATGATCCCATCCGATTCAATTCACCCTGTGCTCTCTGTCTCTGTGTGTATGTGTGTGTGTGTGTGTGTGTGTGTGTGTGTGTGTGTGTGTGTGTAATCCCATCAACTACCCAGATAATGCAAAAAGTTTTCAAGAGTTTCAAATAGTATCTTTCCATGTAGGAATGTAAATACTTCAACTTTGGTAAGTCCCTTATGATATCTCTTTGCTGTTTACCTTTTCATACTTCAATTGATTCTTGTATTTCAAAGTCAAATTTTCTTTTCAGTTCTTGTCTTTTCATCAAGAATGCTTGAAAGTCCTCTATTTGATTAAGAGACCATTTTTCCCCTGAAGTATTATACTCAGTTTTGCTGGGTAGGTGATTTTTGGTTTTAGTCCTAGTTCCTTTGACTTCTGGAATATCATATTCCATGCCCTTCGATACCGTAATGTAGAAGCTGCTAGATCTTGTGCTATTCTGATTGTATTTCCACAATACTTGAATTGTTTCTTTCTAGCTGCTTGCAATATTTTCTCCTTGACCTGGGAACTCTGGAATCTGGCTACAATATTCCTAGGTA
Source organism: Potorous gilbertii (assembly GCA_028658325.1). Lineage (NCBI taxonomy): Eukaryota > Metazoa > Chordata > Mammalia > Diprotodontia > Potoroidae > Potorous > Potorous gilbertii. The sequence continues at coordinate 31,208 of JAQQSK010000197.1, forward strand.
TTTCTCTTTTTGGATCTCTTTCCGGAGGTGATCAGTGGATTCTCTCAATATTTACTTTTCCCCCTGGTTCTAGAATGTCAGGGCAGTTTTCCTTGATAATTTCATGAAAGATGATGTCTAGGCTCTTTTTTTTGGTTCTTTCAGTCCAAAGGTAGAGAACTTTTTGCTGAGCTGATGTGTGAAAAAGCTAAAAGCAGGTTTTTGTTTGGTGTTTCCCCAATCAGCCTTAGGTTTAGCTTGTTAAGTATGGGGGTGGAGTGGTCTAGTTACAGGAGATATCTTCTCAGCTGACCTGAGGCAAAGGCAAGCTCAGGGGCTAGTAATCCCAGCTTC
>JAQQSK010000198.1:0-15416 GCA_028658325.1 Potorous gilbertii
GCCTCTCTAGGTCACTGCCTGACACCAGAGTTATGGGAAGGCCCTTCTCCCTTCCTGGCCAGCTGAAAAACCCCATCAGTGACCTTTGGCACCTGTGGGTTGAGTGATCTGCTGACCTGCTGCTGCTGTGACTGGGGATTCCGGGAGTGGAGATTCCATCCCAGAGGGCTGTTCAGGAGCATGTGGGGCCATGGCTGGGCTGGGCTCTGCGCTCTGCTTGGCGTCTGGTGCAACTGATGTTTCCCGTGGGACTCTCAGATCACCCTGAGCTGGAAATCTCCTCCACTCTCTTGTTTTCCACTTCTGGTGCTCGAAAATTTGTTGAGAGCTGCTCTCTACAGGTATTTTATAGGCTGTGTGGGGAGACTCTGTGTATATGTGTCTTTCTTATCTTGGTTCCCAATTCTTTTCTTTCATTCTTCATCCCTGCATAAATTTTTACACGTTTTCAAATTTTTTCATTTTGTAATATCAATTTCATAAAATATATTTATTTGCTGATTCTGATGACTTCACTTAGTATCACTCCATTCAAGTTTTTCCACTGTATGCTTCTTCACTTTTTAATACCACAATAAGATGTTGAAACTCTTAATGTTAATAGGAAAATTAAGAAGAGATAAAGAAAGACAATCAGTTCAGTTTTAGATATGCTGAGTTTAAGTTGTCCGTGACCCATTCAATTTGAGATTTCCAGCAGACATTTGAAGATGTGGAATTTGAGAAATTAAGACTGAATAAGTAGAACTAAGAATAACTTGAATCTATGGAATCATTAGTAACTGTCGAGGTAACAGTTTCAGTTGCATGATAAGGTTGTAAGATATCAGAAGATTTAAAAGACTGTTCAAAGTATTTACTCATGAAAGGGAGGAGTAAGAAGATAGCTATTGGGGGTTGATGGATCAAAGGAGAATTTTTGTGAGGTATAAATTTTTTTAACCATGTGGGTGACAGGCATATTTGAAGACACTGGGGTGTGGCTAGCAAATATGGAGAGATTGAGAGTTAATGAGAGAGCATCAATGATAAAATGATACTGGAGAAAATGAGGTACTTTGAAATCAAGGGTGGATATTGAACGGTTTTCCTTGGTAAAGAAAAGACCACGTTGTGTGAGACAGGAGTGAAGGAAGAGATAGTGGGCAGAGATAGTGTCTGAGTAATGAAAAATGAAGAGAGAAGAAGAGGGAACTCGACAAATATTCTCAAATTTTTACAGTGAAATATGAGGCATGATTCTTGGTTGAAAGAGTGGGAGAGGAAGCCATAAGAATTTTGAAGAGGGAAGTAGTTTTAGAAAAGCTGATATGGTTAGTGACACAGAGAATTAAATAGAGATGTGTAAAAGGATTGCCTTGCTTTAGTGAATAACCAGTTGAAATTATGTAATATAAATTTGTAATGGACCCAGTAAGCATGGTTTCATGATTTGGTGTTTAATTTCAGAATTAAATAAAATTCAAAAGAATAGAGATGAAATAAAATGATGCCTAGAGAAGAAACAGTAGTAACTCACGTTAGTTGAAATTTATTATGTATGAAGATGAATAATAGAAATTAGAGTTGGGAAGATAACTTAGAACCAGCTTATGGAGACCTGTTCAATACAAAATAGTAATTTATCCTGTGGTTCTACTTTTAGATGTAAATGGATAAGGAGGAATGAATCGGATGATCAAAACTACATAGACAATAATTCTGATATCCATCTGCTATCCTCCTCTTTGTCACCAGAAATTGGAAGAATTACACATGATTTAATTGTTTTCTCTCTCTAAATACTTATAAAGTCATGCCACACATGTGTGCAATGTAGTATATTTATATTGTATGTAAAGTCATGTAAACCTATGTAAAGTCATCTTTCTTTGTATGTCTTCACTCAGTTTATAAAAGGCATTTCATCCTACAAATAATTCACAAATTGATGAGTATATCTATAATCACTTAATCAATTCTGTTAATATTTTTAATGAAAATCAAGTATATGATAAGTCATGTAGTGTAACAGATAGATTGCTGGAATTGTGATCAAAAAGATCTCAATTCTAATTCAGACACCAACTCTCTGACCCTGAGTAAATCATTTAGTATCTCTAGACCTCACTTTCCTCATCTGCAAAATTGAGAGGTTAAATTTGGTGATGCCTAGGGTTCCTTCCATCTCTGAATATACTATTCTATGATCTATTACTGACACCACTCAACTCAAAATCCAAATATAGAAAACTATTGAAAAATTTCTCATTTTATTTTAAATCAACAGCATAATTCACTTATGAACTCTCACCTTTAAAAGAGTTTATAAGTATAAACTTAAGCAGAACAGTGATTGTAACAGTAAGACATGAAGAAAGCAAATAGAAATTCAACAGAGAGAGTTCTTTGATCTTAGCAAATTTCATAATGTGCTTTAAATTGGTTCTGTAGTTATTTTTTTGAATAATTCAAATACAATGCCTTACCTGAAACATTTAATATGGTAATTAAAAAGATGCAATCTGGTATATTTCAAAATTAAAGTACAGTTGATATTTCACTGAAAATTAGAGAGAAATATCATCTGATGAAATTCTAATGAGTCATACACTTTACTTTCTCTGTATGGATTATTTGATCTGTGATTATGTACCTGGACATATTTTAAAATAACATGATTGATCACAAGGACACAAAGTCCTTGGAATTAAAGAAAAGTACCACAAATAGAAAGTTATTATTCAATGTTTTGATGTTTTTTCCCCCTCCAATTCAAGAAGCCTAATTCTGCTCCAATAGAAGCAGGAGAGGAGCTCAATTTTATGAAGAGGGATAGGGAAAAGACATAATTTGATCTAAGTCTGCCCACCCTTTCTCTCTCTCTCTCTCTCTCTCTCTCTCTCTCTCTCTCTCTCACACACACACACACACACACTTTCAACCCTAATGGTTTGCAGAGTTCTTATTCTTTTACTGAGCCTCTATGATCTGATTCTAAACTTCCAGCTTTCTTTTCCCCTGGTCTTTACATACCTTACATTGCAGACAAAGAAGATGGAGGGATCTCATTTATCTTACAGTACAGATCATGATCAATCCACACTTTCTAACATAATGTGACTCCTGGCCATGTACCCCAATAAATCCTACACATTTCAAAACTACTAGTAGATCTTGGACAGAACTTCAGAAACAACCACGGAGCATGTGAGTATTCTGCCCCTCACTTTAACTACATGACAGGCTCATTCTCTTTCCTGGTCATTGTTCTATATTATTACATCCTTTAAATACCTTCTACGTAATTCTTAATTTGTAATCTGTTGCAACATTCTCAGAATTAATGTGCAACTTTCTATTGCTCTTTGGGTGGCCCTCAGCTTTATTGCATGCAATACTGTGGCAGTCAGTAGCTAAAAATACAGTGATTAAGTATAGGATGTTGTTTAGAAATCATTGAACCCATACATTACTTAACATATAAATAATTTGCATTTTGATTTTGTCTTGTTCACATTCTTACCTTTCAATCCTTGAGAATCATGAGGAACAAGTGCTAGCCAGGCACACTTTTAAAATAAAATTATGTGTATTCCTAAATAACTAATGATTGGAAATGCTGCACATATCAGAAATGGTAAATACTAAAAGATATTAATTTGCTCTTCCCCTTGGTCAAGGTATAATAGCTATAATCTACAGATTTTTACAAATGAGTTAAAGAGTCTAGAGATGATTTCAGGAAAAAAGAACAACACACTCACCCAAAGATTGTGGAATTTATTTCAACGAGACAGTATTTCAAAAATAATATGCAGCTATCCTTTCCACATAGGGACTTTTCCCATTGGGGTTTGAATATATTGGGGGTTGGCATAAGAAATTAAATGAGAATTTTTCCCAATATTTTAGAAGTCACAGATGATAAGTGAAGACCAGCAGACAATGGAGAAAAAGTTTAGCAACTCAGAAATTCATAAAATGTATGCATATAATATTATATAATATCAATATATTTTATCTTTTAATATCATAATAATGGAGGCTTCTTCTCTGGTACACAGGGATGGTCAAAATTTCTTAGCTTTTCCAAATTGTGACAATGTCCTGAACACTGGATGAGATAACTATATCACCATATCTTAACAATGGAATATTTAAAGATAGAGTCTGAAGAGGAATCCAACTGAGTGAAGATCAAGAACAGAGAGATGTAATTAAGAAATTAGGCCTCTAAGAAAGCAACTTAAAACTGGAGTAAAAGAGGCCACAAAAGATGGAGGAACTTCATTATAATTCTACTTTCAGTTGTGAACTATAGTTTAAATAAGATTCCTAGGAGATTATAAAAGAAAGAGCTATGAAAAGAAGACCTGAAATATGTAAGGCATCAAAGGGATTGCAAAAATGAAGGAAAGGATTGCTTTTCACTGTTTTCCCAGAGAATGCTGTGAATAGACTAGTAAGAAGAAAAGTTATGAGAGATGGGAACCAACTGCACACAATCTAGCATAAATAGAAAAAAAACAAAACAAAGTGGAAATATCTCTTCAAAAACATTTGAATAAAGAACTCCAATGGGTTTTTCAAATTAAACTTCTTCATTTCTATTCAGCTTTTCATAGAAATTTATTCATTCAGTATTCATTTTTATAGTATCTGCCATGTGTACTAATGGAAAGGCAACATAATGTTTTAAATGGAGAATTAGGCCTTAGAATCAGTATGATCTAAGTTCAAGCCTCAACTATGACATAGAGCAACTCTGTGATTTTAGACAACTTTCTTAAGCTCTTGGTGCCTTAAGTAAATTTCTAAGATTTTAAATTACAGAGAAGGTGCAGAAGTTTCTTCTTCCAGATTTCACCTAGATGAATGAATAAATGAATCCACAATCTTATGTGTATTTCTATGTACACAATATTATGTAAAGGAAATAGTGAGATAAAAAATATCAGTAAGTTATGGCCACATGAATCTCAAAAATGTTATGGTCCAATAGGATAATAAAATTTATAGCTAGAAGGATTTCAAAGGTCATCTATACCACCAATATTCATTTTAGAACTAACTAGGAGAGGGTAGAGATCTTATCAATACAGAGTGAAGATTGAAGCATATGTTTTTTTCTCTCTTTTTTTCTGGAATATAGTTAATGCCGATTTTGTGCATGACTTCATATTTGTAATGGATTTGATATTTCTTCCTTTCTTAATGAGTAGAGAAAGAGTGGAAGGGAAATATCTGGAAACGAAAATAAACAAAATTTAATTTAAAAAAACTGGTGGAGCTGAGGCACGGAGAAATTAAGCAAATTTTCCAAGGTCACCCAAGTATCATTCCAGGTTTTCCCTCAAGTACTATGATGACAAATTTAACGTGATTCATACATGTAATATTCTTCCTATTATAATAGAAAGGATTACATTCATATGCACCTAACTTACGATGCACAAAAAAAATTATAAACTTAAGAAATCTACACAGTGCTATGAAGATTTCAAGGAAGCAAGGGTCACTTGGAGGAGTAAGCACTTGATTTAAGTCCTGAATGACAAGAAAGATAGGGGAAATCAACAATAAGAACATTCAAGACAGGTTGTAAGCTGAAACCTGGAGGTAGGAAAGCACAGGACAGGTTTGTAGCCTAATAATCAATTATCATTGGTCATTTATTAAGTACCCATGCCAGTATCTTTGCCAAGAAAATTCAAAATGGAGTCACCAAGAGTTAGACATAAATCAAATGACTGAACATGCCAAGCATTGTGCAAAACAAGGAAGTACAAAAAGAGGCAAAGACAGCCCCTACTTCCCAGGAATTTACAATATAATTGGGTATACAGATGTGGAGCATTGCATATATTCTGAGATTCAGTTGATATGGTGATTGATGTTGCTGATTTCTTCCTCTTTTTTTTTTTAAAGGGGATTGCCTTGCTGATTAGATAAGATTGACTTGAAAATGAACGTAATTTAAAGAAAAAAGATATCAAAGACATTTTTTTAAAACAAAATTAGAAATATGGATGGGGTAATAAGTTTTTGTGTTCATGTACGAAAGGAAGACATATGTATGAAATGACAACAGGGAAAGGAAGAAGAAAACAATTAAGTGTGACATGAGCTGAAAGAAAGATCCATTGCCATATTACATAGAAAGACTAATAAAGAGAGGATAATTGAAGAAAAAAAGAATAGAAAGTGGCAGAGGAAACATGTCACAGAGAAATCTCTTTTTGTGTTTAAAGAGGTTCAACGTCAATTATATATAAATATGAATTTAGTGGAGTCTGAAGATTGAAAACAACTTTCAAAATATATGGGAAACTAGAAGTAAAAAATTCTTGAAGAGTAGAAGATCCATAAATAAGTGTTTAGAAAGAGGTAGCATACATAAGCAGTGCTATCGCGGATGATAAACACATTTGCAGAGGGGAAGGAATGGGCAAGAACACTTGTGTTGGGGTTTGAGCAAAAGGCTTTCAGCTATTTTTCAAGTGGTTTGAAACTGCCAAGATTTAACATCTTCTATGATCTGGAAATTATCTTCACAATATTTTGCCAAATCTATTTCTGACTTGTATACTTTTCCTCATCCAAGAATTGTTTTGCTAATTCAATGCTTCTAACTTGCATGAATCTTTTTTTTTTCAGTTTCTTTCTTAAAAGACTTTTTTTCCTTTGAACAATGAGCATGTTCTACATAGAGCTAGTACTAAATATAACTTGGTACAGTTATATCTTATACTAATCAAAATGAAATTGTGCACACCCTCAGTGAGAGGTAGGAAAGGAGGGGAGAGATTTTAGCATACACATTATAACAAGTAAAGACTAATAAACATTTTGAGGTTTCCAGTGCCTTCTCCTTCGAGGTCATCTTACACCTGCTTTGTGTTTGTTTTGTAAGAACTGTTCTGCTTTTGTCTTTTTATCCCCAGGACCTAGCACAATGCATAGCACACAGTAGGTATTTAATAAATGCTTGTTGAGTGGTTGATAAGGAAGATATGGTGGATGGGATTGTGTTGAAATGAGTGTTAAAGGTCAAAGTGTATTAATTTGCTCCTCCCTTTGGTCAGAGTGTAATAGCCATATGCTACACATTTGGGGAAAAAATTGAAAGACACTAGTGGTAATTACAGAATATGGAATAGCTCATTATGCAATTAATTTAAGTAAATTGTTCTAAAACTGAATTTGACTAACAACTCTTTATACAAAGATATTGTGGCAAACAAAATCCAGAGGTTTTCCTAGAACCTCACCTACTCGATTATTTTGCACCAATACTTCTCTAAAGTTGGTAAGAAATAGTACAATTAGGTAATATGACTTCTTTTTCTTCCCATTTCTATCCTATCTTGTCTTGGAAATATAATATGTGGTGTGGGTCTGTGGCAATCACATGACAATTAAATCTATGAAAAATCTACACAAATGTTTGCAATACTCAATAGCTCTCTTCTGCAAAAGACCCTCAAGGAATTACAAAACCAGCCTTTCTTGAGAAAGAAACAGAAAGCAGGGCCAAATGAGTAGAGAATCCTCCCAAAACTCCAGGAAATCCCTAGAATTTTACCTGTCACCTAGGTAATACCCTAATTAGTTTTACTGTAGAAGCAACAGCACAACATAGCAAGACCTTTATTGAAGAGTGTACATAACATACTCTGAGTGTAAAATTTATATTGTCTTCTGTAATAGCATCAAGCAGCAGTATGAACCCTGTATGTAATTTATGTCACCATTTAGAGGCTCTGTGCATTCTGCTCAAGTCATACTAACAATGTTCTAGTCATTTTTTCTATGATGGCTAATGTATATATTAACAACACTATACTAGACACATGAATCCCCCAACCATCTTTCCCTAGTTGCACCTTACTGAAATTCAGTAAATAAAGTAAAGTTTATAGGTTTAGGAGAATATTGGCTTGCTGCATTAAATGACAAAAAATTCAAAGGAAACACAAATTGAGATGTCTACTGAAGCAATCAATTCCTTCCTACACAAGGCTTTCCTCCCTGCTGCAGGAAAAACAAAGAAACAAACAAAAAAAACTGATGCTTTTGTGAGATTATAGATACCATGATAAAATATCATGGAGAAAAAGGTTTAAAGATAGATTTTTAAAATGTATTACTTGGAAATAAGTACAATGATCTTCTTCAGGAAACTAGTTGTATCAACAGATTGAAAAACATAATCAGATAGTAAACAAAATTCTTGAATAATTACAAATTCTCACTGCTAAGTCTTGATATAGGAGAAAGAAGTAAAGAAATACAGAAATATATTTTAAATAATCTTAAAATAATGAGCTAATCATCCTTACCTAAACCATGTTCAAGGGGGGAACTAGGAGTGGTAAAGGGAGTGATGGAACTTTTAGGTCTTTGCTTGTTCATTTTGTTTTCTTAGTATTATCCATTATGGAGACAAATGGATAAAGTGCTAGACGTGAAATCAGAAAGGTCTGAGTGAAGATCTGACCTCAGGTATTTTCCTAGCTGTGTGACCCTGGACAATTCATTTAATCTCAATCCACTTCAGCTTTCTCACCTGTAAAAGTGGAATAATAATAACACCTTCCAAAGTTTTGTAATATAACTAAATATTTTAAAGCATTACATAAAATGCTTTAAAGTATATAATTACATAAATGGCAGCTATTATTACTATTTTAATGTGGTGCAGTAGGTAGAATGCTGTAGAAATTCTTGCTTCAAAAATTCTGATTTTTTTAACTTTGTGAAATTGGTCAAATATTTTAACTTTTCTGTACCTCAGTTTCCTCATCTATAAAATAACAAGGTCTGGGCTCTTCAAGCTTTAAATCTATAAGCTTGTGATTACTTATTACTGCCCTTATTTTCTTTTATGTATTCAAAATGATGTTAACTGAGAAGAAAATATTGCTTTGGAGCTGAGCAACTAAGGATGCTCTCACAATAGAATTATATAAGAACAGAGTTATCCAGTAGAAATATACTGGCTTTGGTGACAAAGGTCTTGGGTTCAGATCCTACCAGCACCATTCCATGCATGTCCAGACTTGGGCAAGTTACTTTCCCTCTCCAGGACTCAGTGTCATTGTCAAATGACAGAGACCATACTAGATGGGGTCTTTTACACTTCTAAATCTATGATTCTCTGAATCTTTACTCAGTTCAAGACTTTTTGGGGAAAGCCCAGAGAGTCAGTCCAAAGGATGGGACATTGGACTTGGATTTAGGAAGACCTACCTGAGATAAAATTTTGTTTAGACTCTTAGTGTCACTGGACATACACTTCAGTAGTTACTGAAGTAATAACTTACCCTCTTTCAGCATCAGTTTCCTCACCTGTAAAGTGGGGATAAAAATAGCATCTATTTCACAGAACTAGTGTGGGGCTCCAATGAGACCATATGAAAATTCTTGGCAAAACTTAAAGTACTATATAAATGCTAGCTATTACTATTATTAATCAGTAGAATTACTGGAGCTATCTTACCAGAGATTTCTCCATATCTTGGCCCCTATACAACTTGGGTCATATCCTTACATATGATTTGAATCTGGGTTGTGCATGGTCTATGAGAAAATTGATATTGTTTGTACATCTTATATTGTAGGAATGGGGAAATACTGTTGTTTTCCCTATACCTGATGCAACAAAATGCCTTGGAAGACCTGCTTTTATTCATTCTTTCCTCATTACTTCATCCATGGATACAGTTTTGCTGCAAATTTATGATTCAATTATACAGATAGACTAGGATCTATGGTGAATTGAACAATAGAGAAAAAACATTCCATATCTGTTTTGGAAAACTATACTTTAAATTCTATTTTCTCAGCGGGGAGGAGTCAGGGGGATAGACCTTTCTAGTGGCCATTTGTTTTATTCTACGTTCTTTAAATTTCTTCTTTTCCTTGTGATTGTTTTATCAAAAAAGAGGAAGAGAAAAAGGATGAAAAATTATTCCTGTTCTTCTCACTCATTCCCTAAGATAGATAAAATCCTTTTTGTTTTTGTTTACTTTGGTTTTTGGAGGAGAAATACAAAAATAGTAAAACTAGTAACTCAACTAAAAGATGTGTTATAGGAGGCTGAGCAAGTCAATGACTATTCATCTCAAAGGAGGACTCTTGGCAGACAAATGGAAACTGAAAAATTCCCCAAGCTATGAAGGAAATCTTTTTAAAAACAAGACTCTTTCCTTATCTTTTTTTTTCTTGAAGAACCTGAAAGCAAGAGTTTATGAATCATCTTGCTAATGTCATTCCTTTGAAAGGAACATGTAAGGAGTGTCTGTTTTACAATGGGCCTTGAGAACACCTACCATAAAATTCTAGAGAGAAAATGAATGCAAACTTTTGCCGATATGACTTCATCAGAGCAGTATGCAAATATATCATAATCTTTGGAGTCTCTATCCAATCATAATAAATTTTTATTGGATTGAATTGGACTGGTTAGTTCTTTTTGCAAGTGAATCATTTCCCTATAGCATTATCTTTAATGCCCATATTATATTAGATATGTACACATATGTATATATAATTCTATAAATTATATTTCTTGAAGGTAAAAATCATCCATTAGTTTTTAAAAATGCCATTAGGCAATTTTTTAAAATGAGTTTTAATTAAAATTCCAAAGAAAAGCAAAACTTTGGTACTGGTCTCAGAGGGTACAGGACCACTTGTCAAGGTCTTTATTTGGTCAAACCAGGAAAGTCACATAGACTCCTTAGTTTCCTCATCTGTAAAAGAAGGGACTTAAATCTAACTTAATGCAAACTATCTCTGAGGTCCTCTCTTGCTCTACAAATATGATTAGCCAAAACATGTTTCGTTACCTATCTATCTATCTATCTATCTATCTATGTATCTACCTATGTATCTATCTATCTCACTATCAATGAAATAGAAGTGTGGAATTAAAACTTTGATTTCCACTATCCATAACGCTGTGAAGTCACTCCAACTCAGTAGACTCCGATAGCTTCCTGATGCATCTAAGATCAATTATAGATACCCCTGTTTATATTTAAAACTTTTCACAAACTTATCCTTCCTATCTTTTCAGTCTTTGCAGACATTCTTCCCTCTATGCACTATACAATATAGTCACACTGGCCTATCTATTTTTCCTTCTACATAGTGCTATACTTACTTCCTTCGTGCCTCTGGGTTGGTTGACTTCATTCCTAGAATATTCTTTCCTTACTTGAAGAATCATAAGACCCAAGCTTCCTTTAAGACTCAGCTCAATGCCACCTCTTTCAGGAAGGCTTCCTGATCCTCTTACCTATTAATGCCTTCCCCTCCAAAACTACTTTCCATCTACTCTAGGTTTTTCCTATATTTACTGATTTGTTTCCATGTTTTCTCCTCCACTAAAATGTAAGGAGTTTTAGGTCTAGGATATTTTTTTCACATTTTTTTTTGCCTGAGATATAAGAATTTCTTAATGTTTCCAGACAGATTTGTTGGGTTTTTATAATTTTTATTTATTTTTGTAAATATTTCCCAATTATGAGGGATGGAGGCAAGATGGCAGGATAACAGCACAGATTTTCTAGAGTGTTCCTGCCAAGCCCAGCCAAATACCTGTAAAAATAGCTCTAAATAAATTCTGGAGTGGGAGAATTCACTAAATGATGGAATGTAGAAAATCTTCAGCCCAAGACCCATGGAAGTTCTCAGCGAAATGTCCATTACATGGCCCTGGAGGCAGGGCACAGTCCAGTGTGGGCTGCGAGTGCACAGAGGGGACCTGAGCAGGCCTTGGGGAGATTGAATCTCTCGTGCCTGTGGGGATTTCCACACTTCATGACCACAAAACGCTGAGGATAAATTGGAAGGTCAGTGGGAAAAGCCTATGGAACCAGTGCAGGAGAGTGGAGTGGTCCTGCACCAGCCTCAGAGAAGCAGAGGGCAGACGGGGTGGTGGGGAGGAGTAGGGGCTGTTACAGTCATTATTTTTGGAGCTCTAGGCCCACAGATTGTGAGGCAGCTGACAGTACATCCCCCACCACCACTGGAAGTAGAAAACTATCTTGAAAAAGAGCTCAAAAGTCAAGTAAGTGGTTGGGAAAATGAACAAAAACTGGAGAAAAGAATCAGACCATAAACTCTTACTTTGGTGAAAAGGAAAACCAAAGCATCCAAACAGAAGAAAACAAAGTCAAAGCTCCTCCATACAAAGCCTTCATGAAAAATATGAATTCATCCAAGACTGTCGAAGAGCTCAAAAAGGATTTTGAAAATCAAGTAAGAGAAGCAGAGGAGAAATTAGAGTGACACAAGAAAATCATGAAAAACGAGTGAACTGCTTGCTAAAGGAGACCCAAAGAAATGCTGAAGAAAATAATGCTTAAAAAAATAGACTAACCTAAATGGCAAAAGAGATTCACAAAGCCAATGAAGAGAAGAATACTCTAAAAAGCAGAATTGGAAAGATGGAAAAAGAGATCCAAAAGATCACTGAAGCAAATAATTCCTTAAAGAATAGAATGGAGCAGATGGAACCTAATGACTATGAAAAAACAAGAAATTATAAAACAAAACCAAAGGAATGAAAAAATAGGAGAAAAAGTGAAATATATTACTGGGGAAACAACTACCTTAGAAAGTAAATCCAGGAGAAACATTTGTAAAATTATGGGATTATTTGAAAGCCACAATAACAAAAAGAGCCTAGACAACATAGTTTATGAATTTTACAGGGAAAACTGTCCTAATATTCTAGAACCAGAAGGCAAAATAAATATTGAAAAAATCCATCAATCACCTCCTGAAAGAGATCTGAAAAGGAAGTCTCTTAGGAATATTGTAGCCAAATTCCAGAGCTCCCAGGTGAAGGAGAAAATATTGCAAGTAGCTAGAAAGAAACAATTCCAGTATTGTGGAAATACAATGAGGAAAGCACAATATCTGGAAGCTTCTACATTAAGGAATTGAAGGGCTTGGAATATGATATTCCAGAAGTAAAAGGAACCAGGATTCAAACCAAGAATCACCTACTCAGCAAAACTGAGTATAGTATTTCAGGGAAAAAAAATGATTATTCATTGAAATTTAGGACTTTCAATTATTCTTGATGAAAATACCAGAGGTGAATAGAAAATCTCACTTTCAAACCCAAGAATCAAAGGAAGCATGAAAAAGTAAACAGAAAAGAGAAATCAGAAGGGATTTGCTAAGGGGGAACTGTTTACATTCCTACCTGGAAAGATAATATTTGTAACTTTTGAGGATTTTCTCAGTATTTAGTTAGTTGGATGGATTATATACATATAGACAGAGGGCACAGGGTGAGTTGAATAGGAAGTGATGATATCTAAACAAATAAAATTAAGGGGTGAGAGGAATATATTGAGAGAAGAAATGGAGAAAAAGACCTGGTAAATTATTTGTAACATAAAAGAGGAAAGAAAAAGCTTTTTCAATGGAGGGTAAAAGGAGATGGGGAGAGGAAAAAAAGTGAAGCCTAATCTTATCACGTTTGTCTTAAGAAGGAAATGAAATGCACACTCAATTTGGTATAAAAAAATGTAACTTACACCACAGAAAAGTAGGGGAGAAAGGGATAAGCCGAGGAGGTGGGGGATGATATAAGGGAGGGCAAGTGGGAGGAGGGTATAAATACAAGTAAATATTTTGAGGAATATTAGGATCAAAAGAGAGAATAGAAAAAGGGGGGGGGAGGCAAGATAAGATGAAGGGAGAAATAGTCTTCCACAACATGACTTTTTTAAAAAATAAAAATAAATTGAACCTCTTTTTCCACTTGGCTAATTCTGGTTTTGAAAGCATTCTTCTCCTCATTGACTTGTTGAATCTCTTTTGCCAATTGAGTTAGCCTATTTTTCAAGGTTTTGTTTCCTTCAGAATTTTTTGGGTCTCCTTTATCAAGGTATAAAGGTTTTTCATGCTTTTCCTGCATTTGTCATTTCTCTTCCCAGTTTTTCCTCCACTTGTCTAACTTGATTTTCAAAATCCTTTTTGAGCTCTTCCATGGTCTGAGCCCATTGGATATCTATTTCAGATGTTTGGGATACAGAAGCCTTGACTCCTATGTCTTTCCCTGATGGTAAGTATTGTTCTTCCTCATAAGACAGGAAAGGCGGAAACATCTGGTCCCCAAGAAAGTAACCTTCTATGGTTTTATTTTTTTCCCCTTTTCTGGGCATTTTCCCAGCCAGTTACTTGATTTCTGAGATTCCTCTCCACCCCCGACCAGATCTGCCCAGCTAGTGCTTGGGGTGTGAGATTCAAATGCTGCTCCCCAGCCTCAGGGCTTTCAGCAGCTGGTGGGGCTGCTATTCAGTGGGATTAAGATCAGGTTCTCAGGTGGGGGCAGGGCCGCCTCCCAGGTTCAGTTCCCTCAGGGGGTTTATGCAGAGACCTTCTCTGTAAAGGAGCTCCTGCTGAGCTTCTGCCTGCTCAAGGAGCCTCTGGCCACCCGCTGCCTCTGCTGCTGCCTCCCAATGGGGCCTGAGTTATGGAGGCACCCCACTCCCCTCTCAGCCAGCCCAGAAGTTTCTCCCACTGACCTGTAGTGCCTGTGGGTGGAGGGACGTTTGCAGCCTCCAGAGATTCTGTCCCTGAAGCCTGCTCGGATCTGCTCCTCTCGGTGTCACGAAGCCAGGGAAGGGCGAGGCTCCACTTCCATCTAGTGCGCGACAGACCTTTGGGATCAGTTCATAAGGGCTCTCTGGAGCAGAAATCTCCTTCACTCTGTTGTTGCATGGCTTCCACTGCTCCAGAATTTATTGGGAGTTCTTTTTACAGGAAATCCATGGGCTGTGGGTTCAGAGCTAGCATATGTGAATCTTTGTACTCCGCCATCTTGGCTCCTCCCCCACATGATTTTTATGGAAGTCTTTTGCATAGCTACATAAGTATAATATATATATCAAATTGCTTTCCTTCTCAATGGGGATGACTAGGGACAGAGGACAGGAGAGTATTTGGAAATCAAAAGATTAAAAACAAATATTAAAAATTTATTTATGTGCAGTTGGGACATAAGATATATAGGCAATGGGGTATAGAAATCTGTCTTATCCTCCAAGAAAATAGAGGAGATAGGAAAAAGAGAAGGGAGGGGTTTGGTAGAAGGGTAGGCATATTGGGGAATGAGGTAATCAGATTGCATGCTGTCTTGGGAAGAGTGGAGGGGAGAGATGGGGAGAAAATTTGGAACTCAAAATCTTATGGAAATGAATGTTGAAAACTAAAATAAGTAAATAAATTAGAATTTTTTAAAATAATAAGTGTTATATAAAACCATCAGCAAGTACAATTGAAGATAAGATAGAAGCTTTCCAAACAAAAACAGGGGTGAAGCAAACATGTCCATTATCATCACTATTATTCTTTTTTTTGTCCTTCATTTTAATTTATTTATTTAACTTTTATCATTCATTTTC
>JAQQSK010000199.1:0-11500 GCA_028658325.1 Potorous gilbertii
TCAGGTGGGGGCAGGGCCGCCTCTCAGGCTCAGTTCCATCAGGGGGTTTATACAGAGATCCTTTGTAGTGGAGCTGGGGTGGAGCTCCAGCCTGCTCTGGGAGTCTCTGGCTGAGCTGCCTCAGCCTCTGCCGCAGCGGCCGCTTCCCAGGGGGTCCGAGTCCCGGAGATCCCCCGCTCCCCTCTCAGTCCGTCTCTCTCACTGACCTGTGCGTCTGTGGGTGGAGGGACCTTCACGGCCGCCCGGAGATTCAAGTCCCTGACGCCTGCTGGGCTCTGCTCGCTCCTCTCAGTGTGGTGAGGCCGGGGCGGGGGAGGGGAGTGCTCGGCAGGACAGGACGGTCCTTTGCGGTCGGTTTTTCAGGGCTCTCTGCAACGGAAATCTCCTTCACTGTGTTGCTGCGCGGCTTCCACTGTTCCAGAATTTGTCAGGAGTTCTTTTTACAGGAAATCTATGGGCTGTGGGTTTGGACCTAGCATAGGTGAGTCTTTCTACTCTGCCATCTTGGCTCCACCCCGATCTGATACTCTTCTTTCAGGGTTCTCTCCCTTCCCATGGGGCCCCCAACTCAGTTTACTCCCCATGTCCTTTTAAAGGCTTAAGTGATGATAGAGTTGAAATGATAGGAGTTAATATAGTACTGAGATGGGAGTCAGAAGACTCCAATTCAAGTCTCATTTCTGAGGCCTATTACCTATGTGACCTTCGGCAAGTTACTTTACCTTTTTGTGCCTTAGTTTCCACATCTGCAAAATTAGTAGGTTGGACTAGATGTCCTCTCAGCCCCTTCTTGCTTCAGATATAGGATCCTATTGTGACTTTAGGTAAGTCCCTTCCCTCTCTGGGCCTCAGTTTCCTCCCCTGTAAATTGAGCTAGTTAGACTCGATGTCCTGTCAGGCCTCTTCCTTCTCAAGATTTAAGATCCTGTGATCCTTACTCAGTCATGTCAATCTCAGTGCCTCTATCTACCTCCTGATCTTCTAGTCTTTAAAGACAGGAAATCAAGGCACTCCATGGTTTTATATGTTGTACAGTGAGATGAAAGCCCCTATTTTTATTGCTATAATTTGTTTATTCCAAACAATACCTTAGGTGTTCCCTTGTTTCTAATGGAAATTACCACCCTGCCCCCCCAAATACTTTTCTGTGGTTTGTACCTGGGAAAGAGCCAGAAATCAGTGAGTAAAGTGAGTTCAAGGGATTCTCTGTAGATTCATTTAAGGATCCTAGGTCTAGATCTAGAGGATACCTCCAAGGCCATCTAGTCTTACTATCTTATTTTACAGAGGAAACTGAGACCTAGGGAGATTTCATGACTTCTCTAGATGCTCATGGGTAGTAAGTTTCAAAGACAGTTTTGAATCTAAGTGATCTAACTCTTGGACTAGGTCTCTTGCCACTCCTTGTACCAACCCTGAACATGGTATTTTTATTACTGTTATTATTATTTCTGGGCATTTGACTACTCCAGGCCTGATATCTCCTCATAATTGATGTGAAAATGATCACGGTGGTTGGGATGTGCCAGAGGTATTGGTGTGGATGTGATAATGATTACTGTGCTGACCATGTAACAGTGGTGGTAAGGATGAGACAGAGGCAGTGATGCAAACAAAGTAATACTGGAGCTGGAGGGAAGGCTTAAGGTGCCCAGCACAATAAGTGCCATTTCAGGATAGATAGCAGTAGTTAGGGGATAGAGTTTGAGGTGTCCAGCTCATTGAGTGGAAATATTAGCCTGATATGGACATTCTTGCAGCATAGCCCTTTGGCATGGACTGTGGTTTTGGTGAGCCTCCTTGGACTCCATGCTTCCAATGAAACACTGGAGACCACTGGAAAAATCCCATGATTCTCTACCTGACTCCTTTCTAGAGCTGTAAAGGTCAGCACATTGAGGAGGTTCAGTCCTAGTGGACTAAAGCCACAGGACTGTTCTCCACTCACTGAGTGGGTCACTTGGAGCAAAGCTCTTCTGGATTGCTATTGGTAGCTGGGCAATATCAGTGCTTTCTGACTTGTTGAATCATCTATTATATCTAATAAAAACCAGCCAGCTCCATAACATCTCATCCAAAGCAGCACCAGGAGTACCATTGTTATTATAGAATCTTGCTCTAATGACAAGTCAGAGCATGAAGGGAGAGCCATTTATTGGCTGAGGATCAATCAAAGGTTGGATATCAGTTCCCTAGAACTGGATGCTACCCAACTGTTAAGAAGTAGAAAAGTCCCTTGAGGAGACAGTGGGATGACTAGGCGACAGCTTTGTCATCAAGACTTATTTATTTCCTCTTGCTGCCTCCTGAGCATTGCATGATATAGATATGCGTTTATTCCAAGTTCTTAGCTAATCTGTGATCTTCTGATTTTAGATGTATGCTTTGAGAATATTGAAACTTAAGAGAAACTCTTTTGGCTAATTGATCAGATTGAGGTGAGGAGCTCTTCCTGGTGGATCTCACCCATTCTTACTTCCTGTACTCTTGGAAAGGATTGGGAAAAGGAGAGTTTCCTTCACCCTGCACAGGTACCAGTGGTGCTTAAATAAGCCAAGTCTATTTCTTGCCTCAAAAGGAGATGAGCTCATCTACCTGGATCCCCACACCACTCAGACTTTTGTTGACTCTGAGGAGAATGGAACAGTGGATGACCAGAGTTTCCATTGCCAGCAATCCCCTCATCGAATGAAGATCCTGAACCTGGATCCTTCAGTGGCATTGGTAAGTATGTCATCCAAAGGCTAACATGGGGCTGTGACAAATGTCTCAAAGTGACTACAGCTGTCCCCATCCTCTGGTCATGCGGTAGAGTGGGGAAGTGGGCTTTAAATGCTTTTTCCTTACTTGACTGTCACCTTTCTTGCCTTCCTTCTTACCTACTCTCTTTATATGGGGTGTGTTTATAGTGACAGTGGGAAGCACAGGTATATGTGTGTCAGTGGGGATATATTAGTGATTCATCATCTCTGAATCACAAGTGAGTGGAGGTCTCCTGCCTAGAGAGAGTGTCTGCATTCCCTTCTGTAGGTTCAAACATGACTTCAGAGCTGGTTTTCTTTCCTTCTTTCTTGTCCTTCCTCCCCAGTTAATTGAGACAGTTAAGTCTACCTGTGTGTCGGTAGAATGGGTCAAACCATTATTTCTAGTTAAACTGATAACCTCCCTAATAGTGTGATCAGCCAGGATACCCAGAGTTCCAGTGTACTAATGAATTGACCATTCTGTTTCCAGGCATGTAGGTTGGCCCTGGGAATAATCAGTTCTTTTGTATGTAGCCTGGATTTTCTAAATTCTGGTGATTGACTAAGAATCAAAACCATTTATTAAATATTATCTTCAGTCGTAAGTGGTGATGCAGTTCTATGAACTATTCTTTATAGATGAGAGTGTATGTATCTATTGTGTGTGCTTGTTCATATATAATTATATGATATAATTATAACACTGTGTGTAGAGACTGACTGATAAATGACTGTGCTTCAGTACAAGGTCTGACATATGTCCAGGGATGGGAGATGAATAGTTTAGGGCACTAGGAAGACAATTCAAAGCATTTGATCTAGTGATAATGGACTTGCAGTATCATCTTGTTTCTGCCACTGTTTGCTGGTTGAATTTGAATAAGTGTCTTCTCCCTCGGCGTCATTTACAGCCTCTTTCATAGAAAGGGCCTGGGTAGCATGATAGAGTAGAAGGAGCACTAGATTTGAAGTTCAGACCAGACTTCACATTCTGACGCTACAGCTTCTTTCCTGTGTGATGTTGGACAGGTCATTTACCCTCTCTGGGCCTCTGTTTCTCTATCTGTAGAACAAAAGCATTGCAGTAGATGGTCTCTTGAGTTTCTTCTATCTCTAGACCTATAACCCTACAATCCTATGACTAGTCTTCCTCCCTTACCCTGCCCCCCACTTCTGGTCTCTTTTTCTCCAAGGCCTAATACAGGACCTGGCACACAGGTTATTAGTAAATGCTTGTTGATTATTTGATTGACTAGTTGATTTCTGTAACTCCAGCTCTGTTGTCTAATATGAGGGATGAATAGTGACTAAATTTTGTGCTTTGTGTTTTTGATTTTGTTCTTTTGAATCTTCAAGGGATTCTTTTGCAAAGAAGAAGAAGATTTTGATAACTGGTGTGGGCTCGTTCAGAAGGTAAATCTGTCTCTTTTTTTGTTCAGACAATTCAAAAATTTTTAAACATACTTTTTACCCAGCTTTCTACAGAAGAATGCTGCATAATGATAAACACAGATCACTGGCAGTAGAAGGGAACTGTCCAAGGGGAGTGTGTTTTGGGGAAAATCCAAAGAGTGACAACATGGTATGGTGGGAAGAACCTGGCAGTGGGTTAAGGAGGCCTGGGTTTGAGTCTCAGCTCTGTTACTTCCCAGCTATGTATCTTGAGCAAGTCTCTTCTCTATAAACTGAAGGGCTCGATCTGAGTTAGTGTAAGTAATCTTGCCCACCATGTTTCAGCATTAGACATTGGCAGTATAATGGATAGGCCCCTGGATTTGGATTCTAGAAGACCTGGACTCAAATCTTACCTCTGCTATTAGCTGTGTAATCCCAGGAAACTCATGTCACCTCATGGGGTCTCAGTTTCCTCATCTGCATAATGAGGAGTTTGGACTTTTAATGACTTCCAAGGTCCCTTCTTCTAGCTCTTAAAGTTCTGATCCTATGATCTCTCTAAACGCCTCTCCTAATGCTAACATTCTGTGATTCCAAGTCCAATTTGGTTTGGAAAGTGTTTAGGATTGAGCATTCATTGGCTCTGTGGACTTAAAACTTCAACCATGGTGGCAACCTTTATAATTGGAAGTTAGTTATTTCAGCCTTACTCTTTTCCATATACATCAACCATTAAAAAAAAATATACAGAAGGATTTCTGTTTATGTGTTAGAAGCTCATTTTCATTTAGCAGATTTGCCCTCCCATTAACTATCATGTATAGGTGGATCACTAAAGTCCTCCCAGAACCAGGAGTACTGCAGTCCTAATGGACCAGGGTGTGAATTCTGACAGCCCAGTGCCTTGCTGGATGGAGGAATGCTACCATGCCAGCTTATTACCACTGTAACTGGTCTTTTTCCCACTCCTATAAAGATTATATAGAACATAGAAAACAACAGAACCAGTCCTTGGTTAATAAGAAGTCTAACTAGAATAGAAAAAAATTCCTAATAAGAACTTGAGTCCTTTTGGAACTATGTAGCAGTAAGTACTCTAGTCTACACAGGAGGGCTTGCTGCACAGGTTCTTAGATCTGCTTTTCTAAAAGGAAAACAACTTTTGAGGAGCCAACAATCACTTTAATCAAGCACATATACCAACAGAGAGAATACAGATAAGACCAATAGACAGGGCTTCCAACTGTCTGACCATGGGCAATACATACATCATTACCAGTGAGAGAAGCAGCAACATCTGGGTTTTCAAAGCTTGGGGCTTCTTAAAACGGTTGCCCAGACTCTGGTGCACAAACATTCTTCCAAAAACCAATCCTCGAAGCAAAACCTCACCTCAGAGTGTATATACTTTTTTCAGAGTCAGAGGGCACAACCCCTCTGTTACCCAGTATCTCACCAGCAATAAGGAAAAAGTGTGGGCCCCCCATACAAAACAAGTTTTCCTCAATCAAGACTCCCTCAATAGTCCTGCTTGAGGCCTATCAATGGGTAGGGAAGGTTTTTAACTCCCATTAAAAACTAGCCTAAAGAGAAAGCAGCTTCTGGTCACCTTTACCGTTGTAAACCATTTTTTTTTTTTACCTGTTACTGTTATCTTAGAGGGACAGGATTATAGTAGATAGAGAACTGGCCTCAAAACCAGGAAGACCTGCCTTCTGAAAAGTCTGCCCTCTGATATATACTTTCTGTGTGACCCTGGGCAAGTCATTTAACCTCATAGTGCTCTAGGTGCTCAAGAGTGTAAGTCGCAGAAAAGGTGACAACTTGCATTGGTGGAGGAAAATTCCTCACTTGAAAGTTCCCTGTGCCAGTGAAATCACGATTCTATTCTCTACTCCTATCCCTGTTGCCATCTTAGAAGAAAGATTATTTTTCTAGCTTTCAGTATGTGGTTTTGAAAGTTTTCCTGTATTCATCAGTGCGATTTAATTACATCTGGTAGGGTTGCCATTTTTTTTCCAAAGGCTGGAGGGTGAGAACACACTTTCAATTTCCTAGATAAGTCAATAGGAAAATGGAATTTGAGGAACAGAAATTTCATTTGCAGCCCACACTAAAGGAACAAATTTGTTCCCCAAAGCCAGGCACATTTTTACAATTAATTTGCTGCCCAAGATTGAATTTAAAGGTGGAGCACGAGCACTGTGTTAATTTTCTTCAGAATGCTCCCATGAGTTTCCTTCCCTCAAGGCTATAGTGTCTAGAATGGATTAAAATCAAGCATTCAATTTGTGGTGCACATCCTATGAATGTGTTGGCTGATATCTGGAGGCCATTTTGCTATCCCTTTTTTCTTCTTGGGCTGTTTGTTAAAGGTTATAGTCTGTCATCTGGATTATGATTATAATAGTATCATGAATCTTGTGTATTAAAAGACATCTTTATTTTTTACTTAGGCGATATTAAAGCCACAGAGTTTACAGATGTTTGAGCTGGTTCAGAAGCATCCAGCACACTGGCCTCCTTTCATACCTCCAACCAAACCGGAAGTGACAACTACAGGTGCAGGTATGATATTGACAAGAGAATGGGTAGGTTCCATCATACAGAGAGAGGTAGAGGTAGCTATGGCCCTGTATTTTCTGTAGAGAAAGGAAATTCCTCTTTATCTAAAATGGTTGGAATGAAATGTGTTGATTAATTGAAATGCTGGGTTAGCTGTGAGTTACCACATGTACCATATGGGACAAGTCATTTCCAAGAGTGAGGTAAAATTCATGATCTAAAAACATTTAATGAGCTTCATTAAATCTTTCTTTGATGATTCAGTAAGCCCTTCGATATCATGTAAGGCCTCAGTGTCATCATTGTGCAAAGCTGATTTTCATTGGATGAACTTTAAAAACAAGCTGAGCTATTTAAATTCTGGATAAGGAGAAATTACAGGTATTTTGCAGTGATGGTGTCATTTGACTCATTTGTCTTCTGTACACCTCATGCAGGATGATGATGATAATTATTTGGTAGCTTAGTGAAGCATCCCAATAAACAATCATTTCCAGGCAAATAGCATCCCTCAACAAAACTTCTTATGCTTTTCTTGTGGAAAAGATAGAGGAACGTGGGTTAGGCAATGCAGTATCCTCTGAGATCAGTCTTTGGCTCTCTACTGTTGAACATTTTTACTGCTACCACTTACTTAGGTGAAGGCACCAAATGAGATGATATGTGTAAACTGCTTTGAAAACCTTAAAATTGCTATATAAATGTTAGCTATTGCTGTTGTTTTATTATTATTAATATTATTACTATTATTATTGACAGTGTGCTTATCAGATTTGCAAATGATACAGAGCTGAGATATGGGATAGTTACCACATTAGATGACAGTGTCAGGATCCTAAAAGATTTTGACAAGCTAGAAAGTCCAAGCTCTCAAAGAATTCACCCTTGTCTTTAAGAGCAGGGACTGTCTTGATTTTCAATTTGTATCCTCTGTGGTTAGCACAATTTTTGGCACATAGTAAGCGCTTAATACAGTTTTAAAAATTTCATTCCATTTCCTATATAAGGCCTCATATTTGGGTTAATCAATGAAGGAAAAGTTGTAGAGGAACAGATTTAACCCCAGTGTTAAGACTTACTAACAATTAGAACTCTATCTGAAAGGGGGATGGGCTACTTCAGGAAGTAGTGGGTTTCACCTTACTAGAGATCTTCTGGGAGAGACTTGATAATGACTTGTTGGGCATATTTGTAGAGAGGGATCCCATTCAGGTCCAAATTGGACTGGATGGCCTCAGAGATCCCTTACAACTCAGATTCCATGATCCAATTTTCCTTTTGTTTCATGTTCTGGTAGAACTCATTGAATCCACCAATAACCTGTTTGAACTGGAAGAAGAATTTGAGATTTTGAGTATATGAAGTAGTGCCATCCAGCCTGTATCCACCACCTGGCACCACATTGCAGAGAACTTTTCTAGCCAGAGTGCCTGAATCACCAACAGCACAGAACACAAAATCAACCCAAACTGATACCATTTTCCCATGAGCTCTATCCCTGGGAGAGAGAGAGGCAGAGAGAGAGAATCCTATTACCAGATGGTAATCAAGCAGAACCACGATGTTTCTCAGTCTTATTTAGAGACAGTGAGCCTACAGTAATGGTTTGGAAGTCCAGAGGACAACTCTAGCCTTGTTTCAGAACCAGTTAGTGGGAAGACAGCTACTCTCTCTCCTTGTAACATGTCTCTTCACAGAGATGATTCTAGTTTCGCCTTTGGGGTTGCATCTTGTGAAGCAGTTATTTCTTTATAAAATTAAATTGTCTGGATCAGGGAAAATGAAAGGTTTCACTAAATTATTTTAATAGGCACTTTGAATAATTTTGTATGAAAACATTTCTATCAAGGGAATTATGGCATATGGACACTTCTTAAAACCTCCTTCCTGTTTGGGAGAAGCTTGCTTGCTGCTGTACCACCATCACCTCTCCCCATCCCCACCCCACCATCATGGCTGCGTATGATACATTTCACCCTGACCTCAAGCTGATTTTGGTTCAAGAAATAAAGAGTCAAAACGTGGTTTGTGCTTTTAATTGTGCCTCATTTATTTTTCATTTCACATATTGCTACTGGGGTGCCTACATAATTAAGTGATGTCCATGAATCACCTTTCTTTTGGAACCATTTAGGAGCAGTAGACCCATTTAAAGAGCATTTACTTTCAAACCAACCTCCATTGAATGCTTCCCCAACCTCTTATTCATTGTGTGTATATGGATAGATAAGGGTGCGTGCATGCATGCGTGTGTGTGTGTGTGTGTGTGTGTGTGTATGTGTGTGTGTGTGGTGTGTAGAAACATATAGGTCTTCCCTTAAGCTACTTCTGTCACTCTTTCCATAGCCAGAGGTCCTTGCTTAAGGAGTTCATTTGGTCTAGATTCTTCGTTTTTTCTGCCAACCTTCCCTGTTCTTCTATTTAACCACCCTCTTAGAGGAGTAGCAGTGACTTAGCCCATAGCCAGTTAGTTACTTCTCTTTTTCTTTTCTGGCCCTAGTTCATGATGGCTTTACTTCAGCAATATATAAAGAAAGGTTGCAATAAGTGTTCAGATGTGATCTCTGAAACAATACACTGTGAGCTTATTTTCCCCTTAAGGAAACTTTGTGAATGGGCAGAGCTATATACCTAGGAATTAAATTTCTGGTTCCTTAGATTCCATTTGAACTAGAGTTAAATATTTTAGCAGTGTTACAATTAGCTTTTAAAAAATTGCCTCATGCAGATTAAATTACAGTAAAAAAAGGACTCTTCTTAGGTTAAATAAAGTTATATTAGACCAGGAGTAGAGAACATTCTGGTTCTGCCATTGATTTACCATGTAGCCTTGGACAGATCATGTTCCTCATATTCAAAATGAAGAGTTGAATTCTGATCCTTGAGGTCCCCTATGATACAAAGAACAGCTCTTTCATGGACTTAACAGAAATGAAGGTTTCCTTTTGAAACAGACTTCGTTTCTTGGAGGAGGATCCTTTAGCCCTTTAATTCTGATATTCTTTTATATTTTATTTTTGTTAGTGTGGGTTGAGTGAGAGCCAAGAGCCTGCATTGAATGAATGGGTTAGACTTATAGGTTCCCAAAGTGGGCAATACTGCTCCTTGAGGGGTGCTGGAATGATCGAGGTTGAGGGGAAGTGATAGTAGCCTCTGGTGCAATTGAGGAGTGTTGAATAAAAATAAGGGTTAACCTAACCACGGGGGAGCTAAGTAATTTTTTTTAAAGGGGGCAGTATGCCAAATAAGTTTGGGAACCTTTGATAGGGAAAAATTCACCAGAGGAAGAAGTTACACCCAGAGGATCAAAAGTTCAGCTTTAAAACTTTTCATTATGAAATGTACTCCTAAGGGCCTTTTTCTAATATGATTAAGAATATACTGAAAACTAAATGCTAGCATTATTTGCAGTGGAGAAACACTGGAAGCTTTCCCACCAAATGCAGGATTAAAGCAAGGAAGCTATTCCCTTTTTTCATTATTGTTTGGGATAGTTCTAGGAATGTTAGTGCAGTGGATAGAGCACCCATGCAGGAGACAGGAGGACCTGAGTTCAAATCTCACTTCAGACACTTGACACTCATTAGCTGTGTAACTTTGGGTACACAATTGCCTCATCCTGCATCATCTCCAGTCATTCTGATGAATATCTGATCACTGGATTCAGATGGCTCTGGAGGAGAAGAGGCTGGTGACCTGAACAACCCTCCCCCACTCAAAACAAAGTCTAGTGTAAGTCATGTCATTATTTCTCTGATGGCACGGTCTTCTTCAGCAATGAAGGATGAACACACACACACACACACACACACACACACACACACACACACAGAAATGTTAGTGATAGATGAGAGAGAACTAAAGCATAAATTTAGGAGAAAGGAAGACAAAAGTATCTCTATTTGCTGTGAAAACATGGTAGTTTACTTAGAAAACCCCAAGGAATCAGCAAAAGAAAACAGCAACCAAAAAAGAATAGTTTCAGTAAAGAAATAACACAGACACTCGGTTTCCTTCTGAGCATTGTGCATGAAGACTCTCCTAGACTTGTGCTGCTGCACAGCAGCATAGAATAGACTGCCTCTGCATATTTGTGGTTTTTATAAAAAAAAAAACCAGACTTAACTTTTAGTAATAGAATTACTCAAGAGGAATCTACCTTTGTCACTAGAGCAAAATGGTATAATTGGAGGAAGTGGTGAAAATTGGTGAAGGATACTCAGAAACCCATACTATACCCACTACACAGAAGAAACTGCTAGATTTTCGGAGATGCACTTTTTAAAAAGAGTCTCCCAGTGAAGAGTCAACCAGGCTAATTATGAAAGAGCCACTGAATAAACACTTTAATTCTAGGTCTCTAGCAGTCTCAAATGTGAATCAAACTCATCCTCATAGCTGAAATTTCTATAGCACAACTTTAATGAGTTGGTACTACAAGTACTATTATCTCTACTTTACAAGTGACCACAGTGAGATTTAGCTTAATGTCCATGGCAGAATTTGAACTCACATTTTACTGACTCTAAGTTTGGTTCCTTTCCCTCTACAACAGCAGTTTCATCTGCCCACATTGTAGTGGAATGACACACTTGACTAGGAGCCAGGAGAACTAGGTTCTAATCTCTGCCGTGCCGCTAACTTGCACAAATCCCTTGTCCTTTTTTGGTCTCTATTTCTCCATTTGTAAAATGATAAGGATTGTCCTAGAAGATTTCTAAGGTTCTTTTCAGCCCTAAAAGTTCTATGATCTCAATAGCACTTGGAACAAATACACAGTTCTGAACAGTTGGAAC